>JAANSO010002953.1:0-12384 GCA_036507315.1 Lepidocyrtus fimetarius | reverse complement strand
GCTAGTCTTGATATCGGTATGTTAGTCTGTCTGTCTGTCCGTCCGTCTGTCTGTCTGTCTTTCTGTCTGTCTGTTTCCACGAAAACTCAAAAACGCCTTCACGGATTTTAACGAAATTTGGCAGAATTGTAGACAGAAACATCTTGGTTTGCTGTATAGTTTTTCAGGAATTATGGACTAACGGTTTGGCCGTTACGAATGAAAGTTTGCACAGCTGTGGACATTTTTATTGAACCTTATGCATTAAAACCTTTATAAATGAAAAGTTGGCAATTCTGTTAGAGTAAAACATTTACAGTTATAACTGTGGCTGAAACCACATTATAGTTGTTCGCCTTTTGACCAAACGGTTACAACGGTGGAAGTGACCGTTATAAAATTTCAAATTGCAACCCATGGCATGTAGCATATCATTCGAACGGAAACAGCTTGTAGACAAACAATATGCAAATATTTTTGCAAATTTGTAAATACTTTTTGCAAAAATTTGCATAATTAATAAAAAAAACTGAAATAGCTTTAAGGTATTATTGAGATTTATGTATTAAAGCGAAAACGGTATAATTTTGCTTGCAATTTTTTGTCTTTTGCAAACTTCGAGCTAGTATCTAAGCAGGCTTGCGGCCTTTTATTATTACTCTTCTTTGAAAGGTAAAGTGGGATAGTGTGGAACAGGAGGAAAGGAGTAAAGTGGAAAAAAATCAGCCGCTCATTATACAATTATCATTAAACGTATTTACTATCCGTGTCTATTGCATATATAATGTGAGCATTCACAACCCACTTTATCTTCCTTGCTCCTTGTTCATAATAATTTTATAGAATTTGTCATTTCTTTATATACTTACGTCAGAGTCATTCAACTTCATCCTACATGATTTTTTGTCTATAATGTTGAAGCTTTAAAAAATAAAAAGTTATGCTCGTTATAAGAAGTAATGATTTGTGCCGGATCTAATAAGAAAGTTGAACACACATTCTTAGGTAAAGGGATTAAAAACAAGCATGGCATTTGCATATAAAAATAAATTATATTCTTAATACGGCAACAAATTGTTCATTTAACTGTCCGGTTTCTGTCTTAATTATTTTTTTTTGCATTCCGAAATTGCAAATAAATGGTAACATGTTAAAATTTAAACATGAACCTGAGCATTTCTTTACGTGAGAAAGCTGCAAAAAAATTTGCAGAAAAAACATCTCATGTTCTGGTCAGATAAATATTTAATTGATTACCACAAATATGTCGTTAGTTACTAACATTTCTTTATAATGGGTTACCTGCTCATATTATACAAAAGAATGCAAGATTTTTTACACGCAATTAGAAAAAATGGTCACAAAGTGTAACAGATCATGTGAAGATGTCTGGTTTTAGCTTTTACAGTGGCTTTTAGTAACATCTTCCAAGAACCAAAAGAGGATTTTTAAAGAGTAAAAAAGGAAAACTATTTGAAAAAGTGTGAAACGGACAAGCGTTTGTTATTGTTCTTTTACATTGTATAAAAAGAAAAGAATTGTCCGCTCATTGTTGTACTTTTTTATCTTCATCTTCGAAAGGACTTCTTGCATCCCATCAATTGCTCATTAATATTGCTGATCATTATCAATCCATACGTGATGATGCTCATTGACAAGCAACATTCTTCGGATGGGCAGCTGACTCTCAAAGACAATGCAACTTTTTTCCTCTCTATCCACAATACTCGTGTGTGCGCACTAAAGGATAAAATCTCCCTTAATTTGATTACAGATTTTGAATAAAAAATCTAGTTGAAAGGTATCTTTAAGGACATGCATAAAAACCAGCATCTTTCGGTTCCTCTTACCATTTTCATCATCACCTTTTTCTTTCTCACTGATGAAGATAATCAATTTGACCCTTGTTTCATATACAAAAAAGCTCAGATTTTAACAATAAAATGTTATATGGGAGATACATAATCAAATCTGATCTTACCAGAACGTTGTCACGTAAATGATGTCGATTCTTGCTCGAGTTCAACAAAACCCTTGTAGAATTTAACTAGTGTTAATTTCAATGCAACTGATTTACTTGCTTTAATTTTGGTATTTTTAAAACAAGTTATTTGAATATGTTCATTTTTAAGGAGTCAAGTAATGTGGGAAATGTGTAACAGGCCAAGAAACTCTTCGTGTTTGGTTACATTCGAGTTTGTTAAAGTGGAGAGCTAAAGCTAATGATAATCAATTTCAAAGTAAAAGTGAATCATGAACAAACAGGTCAGTATTCCATGACTGCTAATTATACAATGGAGAGAAATGTGTCATGAAAATAACATGAGTAACACTTTTATGAGACTTTTCACTTGATTTTTATTAATTTGATTACCGTTACATTAACAAGCAACAACAGAAGTTATTTTCAAGGGGGTGTAATATTACCTCCATGCGACCATACTAGAAAGTGCACCCTTTTTGTTTCTTTTGATGGAAACAACTCTATAGTAAATTGCTTATCATGATGGTTTAGCTCTATAAATCGAACCACAAGGAAATAAATTAAATGTGGAAGGAACAAGATAATATCACTAGAAATTGATATGACTTTCTTTGTACTTTTAACAATACATGAAATTCTGATAAAGGACATTTTGAAGTGTCCCTCTTAAATATGTAATCTGTGTACTTGATTTGGTGATATCGTAAAGTAATAAAATTAGAAACGCATTCGGTTAATTATGCAATTGTAAACAACAATGAAATATTAAAAGATAGTGTAATAAAATTGCAGTGACAACTTTCAATTAAATTTGACGCTATGGCATTAAAACACTAAATGTCAGTTATTAAAAGATCATTTATTTTGGAAGGTGGCTTGAAAATAATTGAATATTGCTTTAAAATATAAACCTAAAAATATTTGAGAAGTTCCTATACACGAGGTGAGAATGAGCTCACAACATTCTTTTACTTACATGTTGTTGATCCTGTATATTGTTGATCAGATATTATTGTTCAGTTTGTTGTATTTTTAACTGAAACAATGTATAAAAGTGAAATTATTTATGGGACCCACCAATATCTCAACACAAATAAATACATGAGAATATTAATAAGTAGCTGGTGAGTATTAATAAGATCAAGTTTACTCCAGATTAATGATGAGCTCACAGCCAGAAGTCGCGTCACTTTTTAGGGTCGTCTGGTATTTTTTACTTCCTATATAAGTACAGCTCCATGACTGACCTAGCCTGTCTGGTGGACCTTGATTTGAAATGGAATAAGTTTCTGTATTGAGAGAAGGGATTGCAGTAAGTAACAATAGTTTATGTATAAACAAAGCATTATAATGAAATGGTTAGTTGTACAGGAGACTCACAACAACACACTTACATAATATTGTTGTGTTCATATTTATAATGATACATAATATGTTTGTGTTTGTTATTGCTATTAACATTATTATTATTATGTTACCAGCTTGCTTGCCAGCCACTCGCCACATCCATTCTAGTAGAAATTTAGATAAAAACCTTTTGGTCTGGAGGAGAGGGTTTTCCGCTTGTTATCTTTTTTCTGAAGGACCTTTTCTGTTGGTAGTGTTAGTGTTGCCTTCTTTATTGAAGTCGCCTTTAGGTAATATATTATTTTTAGGATGAAAGTGATGCTCGTTAATAACCATCGAGAACACGGTTTGTTTGCTTAAGAAAAGTCCATCATCTTTCATTTTATGTTATTTTGGTTTTAATACGCTAGCCCTATTTTCTCATTTATGAGATTTCAAGTGAGAGAATGAGTATATAACGAAGGTGCAAGTAAGAATGAGAGAGGGAGAAAGGAGGAAAGAAAGGAATGAAATGAATCATACTCGTCGTCGCCACCATGGAACATTATTTTATGCATACTATGCATACCTTTTCTTTACTTTTTCTATCATGGTGGCGATGATGATCTTGTTGGCGAGCAGCTCGTTTCCCTCAGTTGCAGATGATGATACCACTTTTACTATTGCCGAACTAAACTTATTTCTTATATCTAGCCAAATATATACATTCTGCATTCCAGAACTCACAAAAGAATGAGAAAAGTGGACAGAGAAGAGAGAAGAGGCGGAAGAAAATTCTCATTTAATATGCTCCAAGTCCATGTTTGGGTAGAATTTGTTTTTATTATTCATTCTCTTATTCCATCTGCTTCATTTACTAGTAAAAATCTATATATAAGAATAAAATATGTTTTCTTGTTTTTTTATAAAAATACTGGGAAAATATTCGACATATTTTCATTTAAAAGTGATTTTTTCTGGGGTAGTCCTGTATTCTATTATATTTATTGCTTGGCTTCATGAATAAACATTCCATTTTCCTTTTTCTAGTAAATTCATCTGTATGTATGGAGAAAAGTGTATCGTATGTATGACAATAACCTACTGAATTTGACTTGGATGATTGCTTTACTATATTTCTCAAGCATTGATTATTGAAGAGTCTGCATACCAGACTAGGTTTAATCAACAGCCTTGGACTTGACATTGGGGTAAAATGAAAATCACTTTTCTTCTCTCTTGTCGGATCTAGATTCAATTTATTTTTCTACCTTTGTTTTTTTCATCCGAGATATGTTGTTGACGCTATTGAGTTAGTATGAAACTGATGATACCGTGATCAGATCATTCTTAGTCCTCATTATGATCATGATCATTGATCACCCTCATCATTCACATTGTTGGATGATCCTTTTTCAAGAAAAATATTTTCCGTGTGTGAGTTTCTGTGTGAGTTGAGTGAGCCAACCCCTTTCTCATCGCGGAAAGGAGAGGGTAGACCACCCTTTATGACGCATCTTAAGCCTGTTAATTGTATTTATTGGCATCGATCTAATCATATTTCAACCACTAATTGCCTCACACACAACACAACTACACTGATTTCTTCGTTTTTGTTGTCCATTGTTAAAGGAAAGTGTTTGGGAGGGATATCATTTCAAGTTGAGAGCTCAAATACAAATATTCCATACAATCTTATAATAATCTTTGTTTACGGGATCAAGCTCGCAGCAAAACAAGGTGCACATGCTTAAACCATTCAAAGAAAGACCCTTTTCGTTGTGAGTGGGACACGATTTATTTATTAGCAATGAGATTTGGTATGCAGAGGAGACTGGAGACCCTTTTTGGTTTCAAGAGCATTCGATTTTTGGATCATACAAAACAAAACATGTCTGTTTAAACTGCTAATATTAGTTTACCCATTATTTTACACACATGTTTATATCAACAATAAAACAATTGGTGCGGTGGTATAGCAATAAATATTTTTAAATTAGCACTTTCTTACTCAAAAATGATTAATTTTTCATAGCATATTATGACAATATTGCACAATTTTAATCTTTGAACCAGAAGCAGCAAAATCTATATTTCAACTTATGGCTCCTGACTGATTTTTGTTTAAGGCGGAATTAACACTCGGTCAAATAAAATTAGGAATTTTTACCCCTTCTGGAAAAAACAGGTGCTAACATAAAGAATGCATACGTTTTCTTTAAATCGCCTGCATATTTTCTACCTATTAAACAATTCCTGAAAAAGGTTTTGTTTGATATTCCACCATTGGGGGATGACCTATCTACTTATATATCTTTTAAAAAAGTTAACAAGAAAGAAGTTGGATAATTGTATGAAAAGTGCCATAAAACAACTTTCTTATATTTGTCAACTATGAATGGAATGTTGACTTTTTCTTTTATTTGCTTCATTCTTTTGTTCTTTTCACCAGTAGTACTGGTTCATCAGCAGCAGTGTTATTGTGATGGGAAGGTTTGTTTGAATGGATAGTGAACAAGAGAAACAAGTCGGTAAATATGCATAAGCACGTCAGTCAACTGGCAACAAAAAATCTTCCAGTTAAAAAACAAAATTATTTTTTAACTTCTTAAAAAATGCCTTCCGAAAGGAGACATTGAACATGGATATCATTGAAATGAAGCAAAAAACAAAGGGATGAACAAACAAAATCCTTGTTTGCAGTTTCATTTCTTTATCGTGCCAAATAGGTTTTGAGGGAAATGTCTCATGTCATGTCTCACGAAATAGAAATTGTTTATGTGAGCATGTGCATGAAATGAGATGAGAAATTGCTATCGTCTTTAGCAAACTCACTCCATAAAAAAAATTTAAGCTCATAATTTTTTTCAACCGAAAAAGCTATGGATTTCAAGAAGTTGGAATGCAACAGAAGTACAATTTTATTGCGATAATCCGTCTTTACATTTTTTCTTATTTTCTCTTTGCAAAAATTACTGTGGTGTGAGTGTGTGAGCCGGTGATGATTAGATGGCTCAACTTGAGCATAATCTGAACAAAAGGATTATCATGCTCATACCTTTACACCATGTATGTCAACACCTGCACTCTTCAAATGGACCAGCCTTCCTCACTATATTAACTTCGTAATTTTTATTACATCTGCCTTGACGTTTTGCTTTAGTGGCTGCGCTGTCGGCTTCTTTTTAAATTGAAATGAGTCTAGTTAAATGCTCTCTTTTTGTGCATTTTAAGTTCTCTGAAAGAAGCAAAACATCTTCGATTTTTAGTCGAAAAAAATAAAACAAAAACAGATCATTGTTACTCTTTTTATCCGAATCCATTGTTTTGCTTCCGTATTGCTTTCTAAAAGAATTTTTTTGGCGAAATATTATTTCATAAATTAATTTGTCTATTTGAGTTTACACTTAAGTTTCTGCATTTGAGTTCGTCTTCCTATACCTTTTTTGACTTGTCCACTCAAAAATAAACCTTTGGAGAGAGGGAGAACTACATAAAAAGATATTTTATCAAGTAGAAGAATTAGATATAAAAGAAACCAGTTTCAACTTTTTTACAAAGTTGTCGTTTTCTTATCGCCATCATTTCTTCATCTCTAATTTTAAGCAAGTTAGTTTTGGAGGGGGATTAAACAGATATTTAGTCCATCCATGTAACGGAATCTTCCGTATTCACTGTAATCGCGATCACTACTTTTTTCTGCTTTTGTGTACAACAAACTTTGCAAGTTCAGCTGCATTGCATTACCCATGGGAAAAATACTTTGATATTCTAGATAAACACAGACATTGATTGAGAAAAAAGTTTTACAGTGAAAGATTATTGAGCTTGGTTTTTGTTGGTTTGGTCTCTGTATGTGTGTGTTCTCTGCTTCCCCTCATTACTGAACTGATAAAAGAGTAGTGCAGTAAATAAAATCCTGATTTTCCCCGTTCTTGTCGATGTGATTGTGATCATCTTAAACACACAATCATGGTCTTATATTTTAATGCAGTTTTTTATATTGCATAACATGAGCTTTGCAATCTGCTGGGAGTCTCTTTTCATGGCATTACACCATTGCTCCCCATTATTATAATCTTTTGTAATGTTTTTGGCGTAGCTGTTGAGTAACAATGGTGCAGAGAGTTTCCCTCATTTAACCAATATTTTTGTCTTAACTAATGAAACTGCAATTCATAAATATTTGATTAGCCCATTTCTCTCAAATTAGTACATCAGCCAATTTTCATACTTCTCGCTTCCTATATTTCACTCACTAGTGCTCTCAAAAATTTACTCTAATGGTCCTTAATTTTTTATATAAATTTTCTAACAATTTAAATATGTATTGTATGTAAAAACAACTTGAAAACAAGAATAATTTAGATAATGCACCATGTACATACTCATTATATGTTCATCAAATTACTCAAAAGTTGATAAGAGAAAAATGGTTTTCATACCTGCATGCCCGCTAATCGTTTGAAATCATTTTTTCCCACTGCTAAACTGCTACCACACACATTACGCAGCACCTAAATAACTAATGTAACATTCATCCATTATCATCACTGAAATTCCAATCTGTGATTATACTGATTATTTGCTCATCTTCAGTGTTCGGAAGCTCAACATTAACATATGTAATTTGCATTTTTAGTTTATCATCATTCTCAGCGTGTCAATCTGTGCGGGCAGTAGCAAACATTGGTAGAAACAAATCATTTTTTTAAGAATTGCAACAAAGAACAGATTTTCTAGAGCGATTGTACCTGTACGAAAAGTTATGAATTTTAAAATTTACTTTGTTTTTATATTTTCCCATCATAATCACCTTTTAAATCCGTGAAAAGTAATAAATAGCGATAGAAAAAGAAGCATAGAAAACTAGCTTGTCAGCTTTGGGCTAACTTTACCAGAGGTAAGTGTAATATCACACTCGATAAATTTCAAAATATTTTCACTATGTAACCAGACCAGTTTCAACCCTTTTCCCGTCTTTGCAATTCAAACGACTGTGATGAAAAACACGATCAGATCAAGGTGATTGGAATGAGTTGGGATGATATGTAGTCAGTGCTAGCTAGAGAAAATGAGAGATGCAAATTTACATTGTAATTGTGGTGAGTGGTGAAGGGAATCGATTTCATCACTACAGCTATTTGATTATCTGAAAGCATCAATTTCCTTTCATTATCATTACCTTTGTAAAATAGTTTTATGTGATAGCTTTCAATATGATAAATCATTCAAAAATTATATCTTTCACTTAACAGCAGAATCTTCCTCACCATAACCATCATCGAAACTATTTTAATGGCATTAACTGTGAATACCTTTTTACTATTTGGAAATGTTTTTAGATTTTCTTGAATGACATGTGCAAATTTATGAAAACAAGGTGAACGGGCAAGTGGACAAGCATAACCTATTAAAATTTTCCTTAGAACGCATAAAAATGTTCAGCTGTTAAATAGAGAGTGCTCAGGTCCAACTATTCAAAAAAGGCTTATGTCGAAACGAAATTAACTACTTGCTAAAAAGCCCATTTTTCAACTAATAAATTACGCATTGATTGTGACTATGACACACTAATTTGACTAATTACTTGTCAGGTGAAGCAATTCTCGTCATTACCTGCTATCATGGTCGTTATCGTATCGCGAATTCCCATTCAAGCAAAACAGCTTCTTCCTTGTCAATTTGCTGAGTGAAAATTTTTTGTTTTGTAGGTATTATTGATTTCCTGTCGTTTGACTTGCTAAATTAGTGAACGATTTGCATGTAACTAAATGAAGTGGTGTCGGCTTTGCTCAAATACAAATGATAGTGCTGTGTGGCACTACCATGGCAAAAAAGCTCATGCATATTCAAAAGGCAAGTCATCATTAAAAGAATTTATTATTGCCGTCTTTTTTCCGTTATCGATTTTCTTGATTTTCCTTTTAACAAATTTAAATTACTGTTGTTTTAGAATTACCAATTTGTTATGATCAAAAGCAGGACAGTCGATTGTCATTTAATATAATTGACTAAAGGAGATTTCAGTTTTTAGACAAAAAATCCATTGTAAAACTATAATATTTGTGCAATTTATATGACCTACCTGATATACAAATAATTAAATAAATCACCCTTAAAATAATTAAATAGAAATATTTACCCACTTAAGAATTACAGCTGAAGTTTTACTCATTGGATTTTGATTTTAAAGCAAATTGTAAAAGATTCGTTTTCTTTGGAGAAAGACGCGCAGCAATGCTCATTATCTCTATTATGAATTATTTTGTAGAATATTTTGAAAGTTGTTGTTGCTTAACACGTTGCTAAAATTGAGAGAATGAAAGGGTCAAAACCTCGTGTCACTTTACACGGTCGGTACTGATTTCATTTTTTATCATTTTTAACCAAATTAAGCAACTCTTGTACATAAGGCCGTAAAATGCATTTGGTGACATGTTTTGAGCAATTCACAAACTAATATCAATACTTCATTTCACTTCTGCGTTTGATAACAAGTGACAAGTAACAGAACTTGTCACATCTATGTTGAGTCCCTCGTGTTTTTCCTTTTCCATTACTCAATTTCTTTCCATATTGGTTTCTCTTATTGCATTTTGAGTTTTAATCTTAAAAAGGCTCAAAAGTTGATAAACTGTAACTGAACATCATTAGACGTGAGGGAAAAGGTAAAAGTAAGTGGCGTTATTTGTGTGATCTGTAGAAAATAGAGAAAATATAGAGATGGGGAAGGGAAATACACATGACAAAAAATCTGAAGAAGGAAGAAGAGGAGGTGGATGATGAAGCTGATAATTCGATGGAACAGATTCTCTAGGATCACGCTCCAATCTGTAAAAGATCACTCATGAAAAACCGCTTTTGCCTTTTGCCCTTTTCCCTACTCTTTTATATGAGCTGATGTGATCTGACAGTGATCCTTCATCTTGTGTCGCGTTTGTCTCAATACACTCGCTCGGCTGGCTGGTCAATCGACCCGTTTTTGGTTTGATTTTTTCTTCTCTCGTCGGCTTTTTATCCTCCGTATTATAGGTTATCGAAAGATCATCACTGTGAATCTTTTCTTAGTGGAAGTTGTGGAGCAATGGATACTTAACGTACATCCAGATATACTTGTAAAAAGTGAAATGATATGGCAAACATTTAAGCAAAACTTTTATTGATGAGCTGTTCATGTATTTTCCCTTTACCATAATCCTATAAAAAGGAAATCCAGTTCATATCGGGCTTATGAAAAGGACCAATTTTCTTTTACTTTTATCATTTTTGCGGTCAAGTATTTAAAGTTGGACACGAAATTGAAAGAAATTTAAATGGCCACTAAGAGGTCTTTCCAGTGGTGCGTGGCATCACATTACGCATTTATAAATTTGCGATTTGTATTTGAACTATATAATATTTCAAAGCATGCAAAGCTTAACATCAATGTTTTGATAATTTCTAGCCTTGATCCTCTACGGATAACATCTTTGCGTTGCTACTACAATATTACAACATTAAAATACGTTTTTTAATTATCTGGTAATACAATACTATTTATCAGTTACGCATATGGTGTCATGAAAGGGTTTGAAAAGGTCAGAAAATTCACACTGGGAATATCATATTTAACTGTATTTCTGTTTTCAGCTTTCCTTATGTTAAGACTTCGGAATAAAAAGTAACTTTTCTGTTAAAATATTAAAATTGTTACTTGAGCATTTAAAACTTGAGCAATGGATGTGTTCTTATTAATATCAATTTCTATAAATAATAGGATACAGTGACATGAATAATCTTTTGCATATTACATTAAAACGCACAGAGTTAAATTTAAGATGGATTTTGTTGTATAACAAGGCTTTCCCACCGAGACAAGAGCAGCTTTGTCACTGTGTGACTCCTTTGGTCTCATTAGGATTACAATTAACAGTTGCACTCACACCGTCATCATCACCATTATTATCATATCCTCTAGTTGTTTAAAAGTGAGAACAAGCTTAAGTATTACAGAACAACAATTTTATGTGTTTCCGTGTATAATTTTCTAGTTGCTCATCAAGGATCAGATAATGAAACAAGTCACAAAAGGTAAAACGAAACCCTTTTTTTACCTCATGTGTTTTTTCCTATCATTACAACTTTTTTTAAAGATTGTTTACAAGAATAGTTTTCAGGTAAAAAATAAATAAATGATGAGATGATGCATTGACAGTTTTCAATAAAGGTAGCCCCTGCTACATAATTATTTATTGTCACTGACCCTTCCTCACTTTTAACAATATATTTTTGTAACCCTTTTCAATATATGTATACATGTTTTTTACTTTGTACTACTACTTGAGATTGTTAGCTAAAGGGATCTGTAAGGGTTTCCAAAAGAAAAACAATAATAATCAATAAAAATCCTACCAAGGGGCCTTTCCTTACCTTTTTTTCTAACTAATGTTATTGTTTTCATGGTCTAACGACCTTTAACAAGGTGAGACGATCTTGTACCATCACTATTACCATCATCGTAATCATCAAAACTTGTGAAGTGCTAACTTGAAGAAGTTCATATTTCATCTTAGGATCAACTGCAGATAGTGGGAACGCATCGTTGCAAATGAAGCCAAAAGGATTTGTTTCATTGGCTTGCAACATATCCCTTAACGAAACAAACCCTTAGAACCTTATCAAGTAGGTATTATCCAGGGAATAGGATATCACTCGAAATGATGATGAGAAGTGAATCAAAAGGGAAAACCAAAATGGGGAAAGGTGAAAAATAGAAATTGGAAAGAAGGACAGAAAATTCATCACCACCTCCATCGTAGCTACTCTTACTTTACACCGTGCTTTACCAAGTAAGCCAGATAAATTTTTGTGTTTTATAAAGGCATATTTTAAATTGAAACCAATACATCTTGACTTGCTCCCTTATTCCTCATCATGACTATCCTATTCTGACTTGCATTAGCACACCACCACCACCTCCACAGTCATCCCTTTCCTTTCCTCCAAAACTTTCATTTTTTCTACGCATATTACTCTGCCAGAAACAAATAGAGAATTACGATAATGATATGTGGTTCATTGCATTACCTGAACATTTTTGAGACAAAAGGCCG
>JAANSO010002952.1:0-12385 GCA_036507315.1 Lepidocyrtus fimetarius | reverse complement strand
GAAGATGATTCCAAGATTTTGGAGGGAGCTGTTGTCATCAGTTCCTTTCAAACCGATCCAAGCGAACTTGTTAGGAAGATATTGAACTGCAGACATTCAAGTCCGGCTTTGATTGCACATGTCTTGCGCATCATAAACGAGAAGACATTTATTGACTTAAAGTAATTTGCTAGTTCAGTTTAAATACTAATTCGTTGCATATTTGTAAGAGTGCAAAACTAGATTCATATTTCTAAAACCGTTGATGTGTTACTTTTGACTGGTGAAATAAATGCGTAAAAAGTCTTGTTTGTTACTGATTAATTAAAAATAAGAATTAATTGTGTTTTCTCACTTTCATAGCCATCAGAGGTGATTAGCATAGTAACTAAATAAGTTCCAAATATTATAAGTTTATCATTTTCGCTGAATTCATTCAGTTCATTATACCCAGCTTTGTACTTTCTCGGGGTTTTCCATACAAACAAAAGTTCAAAACAAAGTTTGGAATGCGATGTTAACGCGAAGTTATTTCCCATACGTAAATGCAAAACTGATAACTCTTTCATATTCACTTTCATTCATTGAAGTAAGTACTTGTAGTGTTTACTTATCATTAGTATTGCTTATCATCCCGTGATTACTCAGGTTCATGATCGTTCGTACGTTTGTTTAAGTAAGATCAATGATTGATTTCACGGATGTCGACGTCATTCTCAACTACGGCGTTTCCTCTTATGGAGTACATTTTTCCTGTAAATTACTAATCGGACGAGGTATTTTTTGTTTAAATACATTGAACTTGCAAAATATTTACCCGTTTGAAGAAAAAAACCGGATAAATATTTACTTAATGAATAATGACAATGAAAAGTGGAAAAATATAATGCAAAAGGTTAACAATTTTTGATTTAATTACCATTTAATTTTTAGTATAAAAGCCCAGCACACTTCTCAGAAAAGCATCAAATACAGCTCAAACTTCAAAATAGAAACAACTTTTAAAACAAACTTTTAATTTTAACAAGTCAGTTAAAAATCTAAAATGTTTAAAACATTTACAATTCTGCTAGCCTTGTCTGCAGCTTATGCTGCACCCGGCCCCAGCTCCAAAGTAGACTCCAACCTTCAATCAATCCTGCTAAATAACGGAAAGGCCAACATTTTCGTTTCCTTCGTCGGCGGAACCAAGTCAGCCCTTGGAAGTATCCAACAAGTTTTTGCCTCCAGAGAAGAACAATTAAACGCAGTACATGACGTCCTCGTTGCAAACGCTGAGAACTCCCAGAAAGGTGTCTTCAACATTCTTTCCAGTCGGGAAAATGTGCAATTCAAACCTTTTTGGATTACCAATCAAGTTTTTATCAGGGACGCAGACTCCGCACTTGTCCAAGCCCTAGCTGAAGTCCCGGAAGTCGAGAAGATTGAAGAGGAAGAAATTGCACAGCTTTTTGAACCTGTTTCAAGGGCAAATGCAACTCTGGCGGATGAACATCAATGGGGCGTTGTGAAAATTCAGGCACCTGAGGCATGGAAGGAATTGGGAACTCAGAATGGAAATGGGGTCGTCATTGCCACTGTTGATACCGGGGTTCGTGTAACGCATGAAGCTCTGAGGGACAACTTTCTTGGAGATTACGGATGGTTTGATCCCAGTACTAATGAGCCCCTTCCAACTGACAGGAATGGACATGGAACGCACACAACGTAAGTTAATTTTAATCACAGTTAATTAAATTGCGGATGAATAATTTATTTTTTTATTTTACAGTGGAACCATTGCAGGATCAAAAGGAATTGGAGTGGCTCCCGGTGCAAAATGGGCAGCTTGCAGAGGTTGTGCTTCAAGCTTTTGCTCTCAATCTGACCTAATCGCTTGTGGACAATTCTTCGCTTGCCCGACACGCGCCGACGGATCAAATCCAGACTGCTCCAAAGCCCCTCATCTCGTCTCCAACAGTTGGGGCGGCGGCAGAGGTAACACTTGGTTTAATGGAGTTATTGAAGCATGGCACGCCGCTGGGGTCATCCCCCTCTTCTCCATTGGAAACTCTGGCCCTAACTGCAACACTGCGAATTCCCCAGGAGATCAAAACGTCATCGGAGTTGGCTCCACTACTTCCTCTGATGCCATTTCCAGTTTCTCCTCTGTCGGACCAACTACAGACGGACGGATGAAACCGGATATTGCANTGGCACGCCGCCGGGATCATCCCCATCTTCTCCATTGGAAACTCTGGCCCTTCCTGCAATACCGCCAATTCTCCAGGAGATCAAAATGTCATCGGAGTTGGATCTACTACTATCTCTGATGAAATTTCTTACTTCTCCTCTGTCGGACCAACAATCGACGGAAGGATGAAACCGGATATTGCAGCTCCAGGCAGTGATGTGATTTCTGCTTATCACACATTCGACGACGCTTACGCTTCCCTTTCCGGTACTTCAATGGCTTGTCCCCACGTGGCTGGAACTGTTGCTTTGTTGGCCACAAGAAATAAAGGACTGACTTATGACGAAGCCAAGCGGCTTTTGAATGGAAACACGGACAAAGATTTGCAATTTTCAGGAAGAGTTTGCGAAGGAGTTGGAGACAGTCAATTTCCCAATCATGTTTTTGGAAGTGGACGAGTCAACGCGCTGAAGAGTGTGCGGGCGCAGACTTTGCAGATGAAACGCAAATCTTAAAACATTGGTAATTGTATCCGCCTTGTAGATTACATTTTGTTTATAACCTCTGTACATTTTATTGCGTGATTAAAACATTCAAAAAGCATTTGTTTAATCATTAATCTATTCTTACATCCATTTTCATTAATTGCTTCACTATACTTGCCCTGCTCCTCAGTTAACATCTGACAAGAAGAATAAAAGAAAGCTTCAAGCATTGACCAACAAAGTCTAATCTGATCCTCTTCAGATTGGAAGTTTGGAAGCGCTGAAAATTAATCCTGTAACAAATTTTTTACGAAATATTGATTCCACAAATTTAAATATCGTTTCGTACTTTCAGCTTTCCCCATGCTTCTGTTTTAATTCTTGCAAATCTTATAGAAACGTTCAATCTGCAGAAGAATGTTTCAACTCAGGCTCTTGTTGTGAATGATTCTGGCTCCGGCAATTTCTCGGTTTTTATTAAAAAGGGGATTTTAAGGAAAATAATTCCGAAGTTGCATTGACTTAATACCAAACCTGTTTTATTTCAATGAATTTAACTTTCAACTTTTTAATTTCCTTGAACTCCATTAATTTTCAATGAATTTCTGTCTCTGCATTAAAAATTTTACGTCAGAAACACATCACCACGATAATTTAAATTTCGATAAAATGGAAAAAATGATCCTGCTTTGTTCTTTCCAAAAATTGTATACAAACAAATGCACTGCGTTTTTATAACCCAAACTGAGATGTCAACGCTTTATCATCAGATAATTCACTTTGGAATTTAATGTTGTTTGTAACACTTCGTTCATTTAATTCGTGCCATTGCTTATCATTTGATGTTCGCTCAGGTTGATTTTTCATTCAAGTATGATTAATATGATTTTGATTGTTTTACGGATCTCGTACCATTTCCACTTCGTCTCTTCCTTATCATTCGAGCTGTGAGTATATTTTAGTATAAAAACCCAATCAGATTTCAATGAAGGCATCAAAAACAGCTCAAACTTGAAAACAGAAACAACTTTCCCTTCAAATAATTTTTAAAGTAATTAAAAATGTTTAAAACATTTACAATTCTGCTCGCCTTGTCCGTAGCTTATGCTGCACCCGGCACCAACTCCAAAATCGACTCCAATCTGCAATCAATCCTTCAAAATAATGGAAAGGCAAACATCTTCGTCTCCTTCGTTGGCGGAACCAAATCAGCCCTTGCAAGTATCCAACAGCGCAGATTTGCCTCCCGTGAAGAACAATTAAACACGGTTCACGATGTCCTCGTTGCAAACGCTGAAAATTCCCAGAAAGGTGTCCTCAACATCCTTTCCAGCCGCGGGAGTGTCCAATTCAAATCTTTTTAGATCAGCAACCAAGTTTTTGTCAAGGATACTGACCAAGCAATTGTCCAAGCCCTTGAGGAAGACCCGGAAGTCGAGAAAATTGAAGAGGAAGTGATTGCACATAATAATGAACCTTTGAAAATTGCGAACGCAACCCCGGCAAATGACTATCCGTTTGATACGTGGAGCATTGAGAAAATCCAAGCACCTGAGGCGTGGGTGGAATTAGGAAATCAGAGTGGAAATGGAGTGGTCGTCGGAATTATTGATACCGGTGTTCATTGGACGCATTCAACTTTGAGGGATAACTTTCTCGGAGCTTACGGATGGTTTGATCCAAGCAAAAGAGAGCACTTCCCAACAGATACTAACGGAGCTGGAACTCATAGAATGTTAGTTAATTTTAACTGAAATTTAATTTTGGAGGGTTTTAAAAAATATTTTTTAATAGTGGAATCATCGTCGGATCAAAAGGAATTGGCGTCGCTCCCGGAGCAAAATGGTCTGCCTGCAGAGGCTGCGCCACCAGTTCAAGTTCCTGCTCTCAATCTGACCTCACCGCCTGTGGACAATTCTTCGCTTGCCCCACTCTCGTCGACGGCGCCAGACCTGACTGCTCCAAAGCCCCTCATCTAGTTTCCAACAGTTGGGATGGCGGCAGAGGTAACACTTGGTATAACGCAGTTATTGAAGCATGGCACGCTGCCGGGATCATCCCAATCTTCTCCATTGGAAACTCTGGCCCTTCCTGCAACACCACCAATTCTCCAGGAGATCAAAATGTCATCGGAGTGGGCTCTACTACTAGTACAGATGCCATCTCTAGCTTCTCCTCTGTCGGGCCAACCACCGACGGAAGAATGAAACCGGATATTGTAGCTCCAGGTGCTGATGTGTTTTCAGCTTATTACACTTCTGACAACGCTTACGCTTGGTTTTCCAGTACTGGAGTGGCGTGTCCCCACGTGGCAGGAACAGTTGCTTTGTTGGCCACGAGGAACAAAAGACTGACTTATGACGAAGCCAAGCGGTTTCTGAATGGAAATACCGACACACATTTGGGATTTAAAGGAAAGATTTGTGATGGAGTTGGAGACCATATATTTCCCAATCATGTTTTTGGAAGTGGACGAGTCAACGCGTTGAAGAGTGTGAGGGCGCAAACTTTACAGATGAAACGCAAATCTTAAAACATTGGAAATTGTATCTACCTTGTACATAACATTTTGTTTATAACCTCTGTACATTTACTTATTAGGTAAAAAGGATTTTAAAAATCACTTTTAGTCATTTTATTTTCATCCGTTTTATTGCATTGCTTCACCACCATAACCTTAAGAAAAATCAGAGAAAGCTTCAAAAACAACAAAAAAGTTCATTTTACTCTTCCTATTGCTTCATTCTTGGTTTCATTTTGCCCCATTCCAAGTAAAACAAACAAGATAATCTTTCTTAAACAAGCTTATTTAATGAACGGAAGTTTCAATACTTCTTGACAAATCTGTCAAATTTAAGGATTATCAATAAGTGATACGAAAATGCAATAAAAATGCAGAATATCGGCGGAGTCCAGTAGAAAGGCGTCACGTCCCAAAACTGGTAAATATGATGATGATGTTGATGTTGGCATTCACCTTTTCATACGGTCCCAGAGATTTCGTTACCATTTTCGGAATTTTTTATTGCAGTTGCTATAAAAATTATTGCATATATTTTTATTATTAATCAAAGTATTGCTGTTGCAATAATTGATTTCATATCAAAACCTGCACCAACCCGTGCAGGTTTTGAATGATAAGCGTGACATTGTCTAGCTTGAAGTGAACAAACGAAATAAAGTGTTATCATAACTATTAAAATCCAACGTGAATTATTTTTAAATAAAATGATAAGGCGTTGACGGCTATTTCACATTTTGGGTTACTAAAACGCAATGGATTTGTTCCTGAACATTTTCAGGAAATTCCCGAAAAAATAAAGCTGGACAGAAAGAACTTTTTTTCAACGAAATACAAATTTTCTTTTGCGTGGTGTGGTAATCCTGAAGTAATATTTTTAATGCAGAGGCACAATTCCATCGAAAAGGAATGGAATTCAAGGAAATTTATAAAGTGGAAAGCTAAATTCAATGAAATAAAATAGGGTTATGAAGTTACCACAGCTTTTTATCTTCATTGATTTGATTAGTTTATAAATTGATGTTGAAGTTTGGCTTTAATTGAAAAGTTGACAGGATTGATCATCATTCATCTTTATGAAAACAAAATATCCCAATCGGGTTAGTGAATTCACCCACTTGTCATTTCCCACCGATCACCACCCACTTTACTCATTCCCACCTTTCTCATTTTCCACTTTTTAGTCTCCCACCCTCCAATTAAATACCTAATACAGAATTTCTTATTTCACAAATTTAAATATAAAAAAGGATCCTAATTCAAGTGTATAAATATTTGTAAGTAGGCATTGTTAAACGAGAATCCATTTTTCGAGACTGGACATACAAATATCTTATCGAGACGTTTAAATCGAGGCTCAAACTTTTTTAAACCGTTGTTGACAGGGAAATTTGACAAGAATTAGAATGAATAACCGTCTCAATGCCTTCGTCAACGTCTTCGAATGAATAAGCTTCGAGTCTCGATCAGGCTGGATTGAATACTTGGTTAGAGAAAAGCTTGATAACTGCTTTAACAATGCCTATTTGTAAGTAAGTAGTTTAATATTAAAGTAAAGGCTTTTGTTTAAGAGGAATATCAAAATTTATTGCTCCTATCTAAGCAGGCCCAGTTAGCAAAGTTTTAATAGCTCCTTTATTTAAATTAAAATACTTACTTGGACGGTGGAAGAATAAAAAGTGGGAAATGAGAATGGCAGGTGATGAGTAAAGTGAGAGATGAGCGGTGGGAAATGACAAGTGGGAAAATTCTCCATCCCTACCTGGGTAACCATATATATTCTGGCAATAAACCCGGCCTGGATTGAACCTCAAGTTCATTCACAGTTAAGATTTGAGTTGATTACTTTAAAATGAAAGATTCTGCAGTTTTACTTCTTTTGTTGGGCATTGCTTGCGCCCAACAATGCGGTCGAGGCAATTGGAAATGTAATAACGGACATTGTATTCCGCTTAACTGGTATGTTTAGTAAAGTTTTAAATCATTAAAACCTTTAAAACAGCCTTTAGCTAAATGATTTAATTTTTAGCTTATGTGATGGCTCGAATGATTGTGGAGACCAAAGTGACGAAATAGGATGCCCATGTGATGATGATGAGTTCTCTTGCTCCTGGGACTTTTGTATTCCAAGCCGTTATGTTTGTGATGGTAAAAATAACAAATTAGTATTAATTAAATACAATGCCATACTTGACTTAATCTTTGTGCTTTTTTCAAAGGCGAAAATGATTGCATCGACTGGTCTGACGAATATCACTGCCCAGACTGCCCTGGGGTATATAAACATTAAATTTTAAAGGATTTTTTTTTGCATATTAATTATTTACATATTTTATTATGTTACATATTACATTTTCTTATGCAGCATGAATGTCCACAATCCAAAAGGTGCATTTCACAAAGAAAAATTTGCGACGGTAAAGTTGACTGCCCAGACGGAAGTGACGAAACTGAAGATGCTTGCCACGAAGTTGCCACAACCGAAGCATCTACCAAAGCTCCTTCATCGGAGACCACAAAACTTCTGACAACCTCAACACCACTGGAAACTACCCCTGCATTATCAACAACGGATATAACAAAATCTTCAACAACAACGGAACCTTCGCTTCAAACAACAACAGACCCATTTCAAAAAACAGAAATTAATATCCAAAGAGATATTCCAAACAACGGTCAATGGAGTTTTGACTGTGCCACAGGATACGCTGATGCACCTTCTTCATTCAGCTGCCAAGCGGGTAGCGTAAATATTCCACCCGAAAATTTGGATGAAGGATTTTGGACAAAATGTGGATTTCGTTGCTGGATTGATTACGCTGTTCAGCCAAGTGATAGACTGTATAAAGCTAGAATTTTCCAAAAGAACATTATGACCGAAGTGATTTATGATCGCCAAAGGTCAGAATTTATCCCTGGAAGTGGATGGGTTAACTGGTCCATTCCCTTGAATGGAGTCAAGGTACTACCCCAGTACGCTTTAAATGATTTTTCATGATTTTAGTGAATTAAATGAAAAATTTTTAGAGCATTGGTTTACGTTTGGATCACATGGCCCCGGATGTGTTTACCCTTCTTGACAAAATAACAATAGAGGCTGAAAGTGAGTGAGTAATCGTCCCAGTCCTAGCCAGTGCTTCCAGAATTTGTTGTGTTTCAAATTAATGGATTAAAGCTGCTTAATAAATTGATTTTTTTCCTAATCATGTTATTGGTGCGGCGAGTTCACTAGCGTTGTTGATGTTGACATTTTCATTTCCATATTTCGTTACATTCTGATTTTTTATTGCAGTTGCTTATCATTTATTGATAAGCTTTCATTCAGTTATTGGCAGCTTTATCAAAAAATATTAGAACCTCCGTTCATATTAAATCAGATTTTTTAAGAAAGATGATCTTCTTTCTTTTATTGGGATGGGGCAAAATGAAACCAAGAAAAAACCAAGGTTAGAAATTGTAACTCGAAATAAATTTTTTGTTTTTTGTTTTGGAAGGATGACAGATGAGAGCTTGTGAGATGTCAATTAAAGAGCGGGTTAAATATAATAAAGCAATGGGATTGGTGAAAATGCATGTTTATATAGATTTTTTTAATTAACCGATTATTTTTTAAATCCTTTAATTCAGCAAAATAATTAAATACACAGGTAATAAACAAAAAACCTTATATACGAGGGGATATAGCTTAAAATGTTTTTAGTTTAGTTTTTCATCTGCAAGGTCTGCGCCCTCACACTTTTCAACGCGTTGACGCGTCCACTTCCAAAAACATGATTGGGAAATTGACTGTCTCCGATTCCATCGCAAACCTTTCCAGAGAATTGCAAATCTTTGTCGGTATTTCCATTCAAAAATCGCTTGGCTTCATCATAAGTAAGTCCTTTGTTTCTCGTGGCCAACAAAGCAACAGTTCCGGCCACGTGGGGACTAGCCATTGAAGTACCGGAAAGGGCAGCGTAAGCGTCGTCGGCAGTGTTATAAGCGGAAATGACGTTGACGCCTGGAGCTGCAATATCCGGTTTCATACTTCCGTCGATTGTTGGTCCGACAGAGGAGAGGCTGGCAATGGCGTCATCGATTGTAGTAGCGCCAACTCCGATAACATTTTGGTCTCCTGGAGAATTGGCGGTGTTGCAGTCGGGACCAGAGTTTCCAATGGAGAAGACGGGGATGATCCCGGCGGTGTGCCATGCGTCAATCACTTCGTTAAACCAAGTGACACCTCTGCCGCCTCCCCAACTGTTGGAAACGAGGTGAGGGGCTTTGGAGCAGTCTTCATTTGAACCATCAACTAGTGTGGGGCAAGCAAAGAATTGTCCACAGGCGATGAGGTCAGATTGAGAGCAGGAGATTCCGGCACAACCTCTGCAGGCCGCCCATTTTGCACCGGGAGCTACACCAATTCCTTTCCATCCGGCGATGGTTCCACTGCAAAAACATTTAAAGCTATATTTCCCTCCAAATTTCAGTTAACTGAGGTAAAGATAAACTTACGTTGTATGCGTTCCATGTCCATTCGTATCAGTTGGGAAGTGCTCCCCTGTGCTAGGATCAAACCATCCGTAACCTCCGATAAAGTTGTCCCTCAATGCTTCATGCGTCACACGAACACCGGTATCAATAGTGGCGATGACCACTCCATTTCCCTTCTGATTTCCCAATTCAACCCACGCCTCAGGTGCTTGGATTTTCTCAACTCCCCATTGGTATTCCTCTGCCAGAGTTGCATTGGCCATTTCCAGAGGTTCAAAAATATGCGCAATCACTTCCTCTGCAATTGTCTCGACTTCGGGTAGCTCAGCAAGGGCTTCGACAAGTGCATTGTCTGCGTCCCTGACAAAAACCTGATTGCTAATCCAAAAAGGTTTGAATTGGACATTTCCGTGGCTGGAAAGGATGTTAAGAACGCCTTTCTGCGACCTATCAGCGTTTGCAACGAGGACGTCGTGGACTGTGTTTAGTTTTTCTTCCCGGGAGGCAATTCTACTCTGTTGGATACTTCCAAGGGCTGATTTGGTTCCGCCAACGAAGGAAACGAAGATGTTTGCCTTTCCATTGTTTTGAAGGATTGATTGCAGATTGGAGTCCACTTTGGAGTTGCACCCGGGCGCAGCATAAGCCGCGGACAAAGCGAGCAGAATTATAAATGTTTTAAACATTTTTAATTAATTATTTTAAAGAATATTTAAGATGAAATGTTGTTTCTGTTTTGAAATTTGAGCTGTGTTTGATGCCGTTATAAAAATCTCATCGGGTTTTTATACAAGAATTTACTCCTTCAATTTAATTGGAGAAATAAGATGCTAAATACTTTTTTATGATGATTATCTCATTAAAAAATCAATTTTGTATGTTCTTCATGCGGGTAAATAATTCCAAAGAATTTAAACAAAAAACTTCGCAGTTGATCCGTTTTCAACGTATTTTACACGCTACAAGTACTTCATAGAAGAAACGTAGTGGAAACGCTGCGAGATCCGCGAAACAATCAATCATGAAACCTACTTGAACCAGAGCGAGGATCGAATGATAAGCGATTGCCTGGCATGAAGTGCCAAACGAATTAAAGTGTCATCATCGCTATTTAATTCCAGCGTGAAATATCTTCAAGTCCATCTGTTGCTGACGTAACCTTTTTACTACAGAACTGGATTTTTAACGAATGGATTAGAATTCAAGGAAATTTATAAAGTTGAAGTTCAATTAAATAAAATGAGATTAGTAAGTTAATACAGCTGCGGAATTTCTCAGTAAATTCTCGTCTGGGTCATTGTCCGTAATGACAATGTGACCCTTTTCATAAAATAATTAATAAATTTTAATACAGCAGATATTTTAGAAATTATTACGCAAAACTCAAAGAGTACTTCAAACACGATACTTAATTTTTCAATAAACTCAGTACATAGCTTATTCACCACCTTCTTATCTTTACGGTTATCTAATTTAAACCTGTTGATTTCCGCTCAGGTTCCATGTTCCCTCCGTTCCCAATTGCATTGAGACTTTTAACCTCATTACTCACTTTTTACGGTTTTTACTTCCCATTCAGTTTATTATCCTACACATCATTACAGCTTTCTTCTAAATCGGATTGAGTACTTTGCTATGTAATTTGAAGCTTTCTTTACTCCCGTCTTCCCATTTTTACCATCCTGCTGAGAAGCTTTTCTTTTTAACAAGATTCTGAAGTTTTTGGCTTCGTTTTTTATATTGACATGCTTCATCATTATTTTCTCGTAATTCTTTCTGAAAAGAAAAAACTCTAACCAAGTCACAAATTTCCCAATTTAATACATGTCGAAGCAGTAAGTATCTACTGGGGCAAATTGAGAAAACAACTTTCATTCCTCATTATTTTCACATTTTGTACTATTAAAAACTCTTTAAGAATTCTGGAGTTTTTCTTCATGAATATTAACTATTTTGCAAACTCGTCTGAAAGTTTTTCTCTAAAAATGGAAAGAATCTTGAGAGAAAGTCTATTTCATTCCTTTCCTCATCAAATTTCCATTAAATATTTAAGACTTTCCAGCAAAATGCCACAAACCCTGGAAAATTACTAAAAGGCGGTGGACTTTGCGGTAAACCCAAAAGAAGCTCCGAAAGTATAGAATATTAATGCTTTCTTTCTGTTGGGATTCTGAGAAAAAAACATTTTTGAACGCCAACCTACAAAAACCCATTTTCGTAAGCCTTGCTTTCTCAAAGAAATTACTACGGCTTCATCATACCAATGATGAGCTTCAGGATGAAATTGATGGGATTTCCAAGGAGCGGAGGCTGTTTGCTCATAAAATACTGATGATTTTTTAAACACAAAGGTATTACTTAAAAGGCATGTCTTTCGTAATTATTTCATCTTGTTTTATTCAACTTGTCAGCAAAGCCGAGAGGATTAAATTCCCATTTTTATCAAAAGAGTGAGTTTGGTTCATGAGATTTTTTGCGAAACAAGGAAAAACAAAGAAAGTAAACCGAAGATGTTCCAACAAGGATTTTTTGGGCTGGTGAAAGGAAAGTTTGTTTTTAATAATTAAGACCATTTCAGGCTTTTCCCCAAAAACTGTAGATGAAACAAATAAAAACTCATTTCATCTTCATGCATGCATCAAGAAAATAATTATGACTTCATTTTTGCAAAAATGACACATTTTACAAAAAATTCCCAAAATCAAAGTTTATTAGAAAATAAATTACAAAATAGCTTTCTCGTTCAAAATTAAC
>JAANSO010002951.1:0-12388 GCA_036507315.1 Lepidocyrtus fimetarius | reverse complement strand
AGCTTCCCACTTGCAAGCACATTGTAAAAGACCGCTTTCCCCCTAACTTATATCTACGATGATTTGCTTTCACTCTTAATATTATTAAAATAGGGATTTTTGTTCCCCTATGGATCCTTTGTACTATTTACAAGTTGTCTGCATGACTAAAAATCTAAATGTTGCATAAACTCAATCTTTGCAGACAGCCATTATCATAATGCTTCAATTTGCAAACTAAATCCAAAAAATTCAGACAAGTTTGCAACCGGGTTTGTTTACTAGGATGAAAGTCTATAGCGAACTGTTAGCTTCCACAGCTCTTGTCAGATACTATGATTGCAGTACTGACAAGCGTGTGGTGTACTGAGGTAAAGCAACACTGCAAACTTCAATGCGAATATACCTGCTGATATTTATAAAAGGCTTCCCTTTTTGGCTCGGGAGAAAGTTTGCAGCTTTCTCTCACGTAAGAACAGCATTTAATAAACGAATGCTTCGACAAAATGAGGAAACACCAAGCAAAATCATGCAATGATGGGGGAAGCCTTTCTTGTTCCAGTCTAACCTATCTGTTTCCAGTATCACTAATACATATGCACACGCCTAGTAGGAAATTGGAGCACGGTGCACCCAACGACCCCTGCTCTTGTCCCTGAATCTGTTTCGCGATACCCCAATCATGGGTATTACGTACTACGATTGTGTAAATGACAACTGACGGCAAAATAGATTGATAATATAAATAAAAACTAACGATAAGATTATTAAATTCATTTTGAATTTGTTAACTACTTCGTTTTAATTGGAATTCTATACTGATAAGATAGCAGTAAATAAAGTTATGGTCATACCCAAAGGTCCTACAAAAAGAAATGATGTAGACTCCTTCGATGATTGTTTTGGTAGACTAGTGTCCTTTCCAGCGGTACTTGGACCTGAACTAGATCCTTCTGAAGTATCCTGAGAGTCCTGATTTGCTTCTTCCGGTACTTGAGGAGAATCTGAACATTTTGAACTTTCACTGCTTTGATGACCGTTGACAATATTGTTGGAATATGTTGAATGAGGACTATGATAACTGTAGTTGTGGGTATGAGAATGATTTTGTTGGTGATGGGGAGGTTGAGAATCCTCCAAATGGTTGAACCCTAGGTTACTCTTCTCATTGTTGATTTGCGCCCACTTGTCACTAAAGTCTTTCTCCTCCCCCTAAAAAAGAACACAAAAAATCGTTAGTTTCAAAATTAAAATGAAAGCTTTTATATTATTTAAATCTTACTAATACTATTTCAATAATTGGGCTCAAGAAAACGGGCTTGGGAGTTTGGGAAAATGAATTTATAGGAACTTACTATACATAATAATTATGAATGAAACAATTAAATTTTTTGAAGTTTTCCGTTAAAAGCTTATAATATTTTTCTTACTCCACTGTAATAATAATCTGAATCATCGGGTTCTTGTTTGATTCTTGATAAAATTGATTCACCATCACCGACATCACTTAACATAATATGCATTTGGTCTAGCGGAAGGTTATGGAGGGGACGGCGGGCGCAAGAATAACTGAGATTTTCTGCCCTTTGCATATATTGAATGTATGAAAGAAGTGTTGAAATACAAGGTTCTGTAGTCATTGGAAAGCTTTAAACAGTCACTATAAAGATTTAAAGATATACTACTCAATGCTCAACAAAAATAATCTTGTTTCTTTTAGCTTAACACTCGCTTTAATTTTACTACAGAAAATGTAGATTTATAACGTTTAAAAAAGCTTTGTGTACCCAATGCACCCTGTAATAGTTTAGTTTAACCTTTCACTTTTATTAGATTTCTTATACTTTACTTGTTTGGACGGGGTAAACTGATGATCACTTTTCGGTGACTTTATTTTAAAATGCAATATTTTAAAACATTTTTCTTCACTCGTAGTCTTTTAAAAAAGATTCTAGATGATTAAATGAATGAGAGGAAATGTAATCAAGCTTCTATCTGAAATTTACATCGTGGAAACGAAACGGTGCTGGCGTTGCAAGCAACAGAAAAACAACGAATGAGCGTTTTGACGAAGCAGTGAGCTAGCTAAAAGGATATTCATCAGGTTTTCCTACAGCAGCAGAGGCACATAACAGCTCAACCTTCCACTATCATATTCCAACCAATTTAAACAGAAAAAGTCCATACTAGACAAGCATTGGAAACAAATAGATAGAACATAGAATGAATGTAATGGAAGTTGGAAAAAACAAAGTGTTTAACCCATCCATTAGTTATATGTACTATATTGCGTATTGTACATCAAACTGCTAATGGCTTGGTTAATGTTATCCATATGCTACAATTATGAATTAGAAATTATTAGCTAACAATGTACTATTACAGTTTACTACAGGCCAATTTTCCAGCAAAATCCAGCGATGAGGTGGCTTGCAAAGATCTATAGTAGTTGCATGTACTTTATAAAAAACCTTGAAATTTTAAGCAAGCAGATTGAAAAATTAACTTTTGCAAAAATAGCGTCAGAAATTATAGCATTAATAAGCGTCTAGAATAAAAAAAGTTGAACTAGTAGTAAACAATTTTGTTATGATCAAAAAGTTGCGCTGTGATCGGTTAAAGTTAAGCATAACCAGTTTTTAGGTAGTTAAGGTGTACTTTTAATCTACCTGAAGTTTTATCTTTAGTTTAACCTGTTACATCTATTTTTAAACGAGGAAAATATATGACAATTATATTTAAAGTTAAGCATAACCAGTTTTTAGGTAGTTAAGGTGTACTTTTAATCTACCTGAAGTTTTATCTTTAGTTTAACCTGTTACATCTATTTTTAAACGAGGAAAATATTTGACATTTATATCAGCTAAATCCAAACTACTACACTAGACAGCCAGAAATGGGGCGATGTGCACATTGTGCAACTATAACTAACTAGTCAAGATAATCAAATTATGCGGGAGGAACTACTTGAAACCATTTAACATGTCCGATTTTCAACTTTTACCTTATTGGTAGGTATCAATTTTGCAATTCAACTTATATTTGTTATATGAGCGAAAGTAAATCTGTATGACCAGTTATCATTATTACTGTGGTATCCCAGTATACTATGCTTGAAACTGCGACAAGACAATACACTCATTTTACTTGTAATGCTTCCTATGATATATGGGGTAGGTCAGGATAAGACGGAGTTAAAAACAAGGCTCTACAAAAGTTGGAACAACTATTATCCTTCCATTTCAAAGTTACACATACACATAATATTGCATTCACAACACAACTATGATAAATTCTATTTCCCTAAAACTTGTTAGCCGTTTCGCAATAATAAAGATTATTTATGAATACGTAATCGGTGTTTTTTTAGCTTATTTTTCCTATAACAGGGGTAAAAACGAATATTATAGCACTATTGCGTCGTTTTGAGACTTGGTAAGAAAGTAATGAATCTTTGTCGTTCATCTAAATCCAGTTGCATGCAGCCAACCAGCCAAAAGTAAAGGTTTTTATTATAATTATTAGCATAAAGCAAGAACAACAAGTCTGAGCTCTGGTATTTTGAATCATAGGACATTCTCAAGGTTAAATTGGCCACGTAAGTCGTTCACAGCAGTTAGGCTATATCCCCTTCCTACGCTTCCAACAAAATGTTGCGACGGTCAGCGTCAAAGTTAAATAAGCTCCTAAAAACACCGTGATACATGCGCAAATGCAGCTAGCTACACATATTGAGTGTTTTAAAGTCATGTCTGCATACGCCTCTCATTAATGCCTATCTGGCTGGAGCTTGCTTTGCGTTTCACAATTTTGATTTTTCCGTTTCACTATATAACTTATATTATAGCGACTTACGATTAGTAAATTATTATATTGGTGCAGATATATCGTGTACCATTATTTTAGAATATATCTTTATCTCCAATGTTTTATACATTTAAGACATATTATTTTCTCTTATATAAAATCATGAAATTGCAATTTTTCTATTTTCAAATTAAATGCCTATCTGTGTCATTTGTAGAGACTTTGCATATTATGTACAAAAAATTGACAGAATAAATTGGCAATTAGTTTTACCTTTTGTAAACTTCTAAATTTTCTGGGGTAAAGCAGCAAACGCCAACATTAGGAGCTCAATAGGGTCTTGATTAATAATTTTCTTAAATGAATTATAATTTTAACCGTTTACGATGAGATTTTACTTTTAAGTTACGCAAGTTTATTCTTTCTCACCAGAAAGATCATTTAAAAAAAGTTTTTCAATAGACATTCCATATTATCCAACTACCCCTATTTCTTTTATGTATTGTAGAGCACTATATATTAAATCTTGTATTTTTAGGGGTATACCTAAAGGAAATAGCTCATTATTTTTGCATTTAAATACTTAGATATGTTAAAGCAATTCCGTAAAACACAATTTAGTATATCATTAAAGAAATAATAGCTTTTTAATAATTTAATGATCACATAATATTATTTACATACGTGGAGGTACATGTAAACTTTTAACGAAGCCAGCTCGCCTAGTTCAAATAGGTATGCAACTTCTTTGGAATAATTTGCCAATCAGCGTTTTGGTAGTTCCACTTTGTTGCATTGAAAAATTTGTAGATTTTAGCATACTTATAATAACATTGATTGACACTTGAATAACGCTAATTCATTGTTAATTCTAAAATATTTTGATATAAGAGCACCAAAAGATTTTAATTTAAGGTAATTGGTTTTATTGGAATTTTAAGGTTGAATTTTACTTTGGTAAGTAGGCTATGCAAGCTCTGCTAAAATATCACATCTTTATATCTTTCGTTTGCACAGAATTTTCGTCCTATGAAATAAAGAGAACGGTTAAACAAACACAAGACACGATCTGCACTTTTCATACGGAACTGGCTATACATACGATGCGCCTAAGAACGAAAGTACTTTTTGTATAATTTCGCAAAACTTTTCCAGTGTATCATTTTTCTATTGACTTCTTTTGGAAGGGTTATATGCATGTCAAATGTTACACAATCATGAAATTTTCAAAAGATTTAAAAATTTCTGATATAACCGATCTTAAAATTTTCTTTCATGTTTCTTTCACTAAATCAATGTACCAAACGCTTTCTTCTCTTTCCAACTTTCAATTTCATTCGAAGCACCCGTAATGAGCCCTAGCGTATAAACATACAACAGCAAAAATCTCTTTCTTTGCTTTCTGCCCACTTCATTATTTTCATGTGCACACATAACGATTGACTATTTTTTAACGCAGAATATTTTTACTATTGTCTTTATATATTTTCTCCATCAGCAATAAATGAAACGGATACTCAACACGTTTGCCTTTTATCCGCGCACACCAGGGCCCATTTTTATAGAATAAGTAGTGAGCACCAGAAGAACAATCCACGTTGGAGTTGTCAGCTAGAAAACATGTTCCTTTAAGTAGAAATGTGATGGAGTGCCAGTGTCTGCAATAAAAAGCAGCTCAAAAAACGGTGGATTCAAAGACACACATTGCATAGTTTCATAACACCACAACATGTGAAGATAGTCACTTGAGAGAACCTCTAATCCTTTGATTGCAAAAGAGAAACAGATAGACCAAATGAATGATTTTTTATGTCGAGCAGAACCTTGCTTGCCTGCTTGATATAGTAGGAATATTTATGTATACCGAACATGCTGCTTTTTGTTCAACCCTTTTTCATAGATTCTTGTGATTCCCCTTTTAACTTTCCTACTTACAGAAAGCCAACCAGAGGCAGCAACAGCAGCGGCAATATGATCGACACAAGTGTTCTCGTGGAAAGAGCTATTCTTATGATTACGCATGAGTATAGCCAGTATGGGGTTCATGAAGAAGGTTTTAGCCTTGTTTTGTCTCTCTTATTCCCTTTCCTCCCTCTCGCTTACGTTTCCAGCTCTCTAACATTGCGAATACAGTTCGTACCCAATGACCCCGTCAAAAGCGTGAAGCATTTTGTGCGTGATAGTCAGTCAGACTCGGGCTTGCATCCCAGCCCGACATAAGAGAAGCCAAAGAAGGTATGTTATTCTACTCCTAATCTTTATACCAAGTTTTTGTGTGAAAATTATATCAAAACTGTGTGAATTACGTTGTACTGGTGTATGCATTGTGTTAGATGGAAAGGAGGAAAATATATTCGCTAAAACTATTCTATATATTATATTTTATCAAGTTTGCCCGTTTTCTGGTTGAATTTTTAGTGTCATTGTCAATACTACGTTTGGATTTATGTCTTCTTTAGTATTTAGCTAAGGTACAACATGATGATGGAAATTAGATGAAAAATGGAAAAGGATATGCATTTGTTTTCGTTGTTAAGTATTTTTTAGCCGAGTTTGATATAATTTTATGGAGGAAAGAAGCAATTTTTCCATCATGAGTACATAGGGATACAACAATATATACGATTTAGGATTGTAAGAAACATTCCGTTCCAAACAAGTAATATAACCACCCTTAAAAGGATGCTTCGCAGAAAAGAAGACAAAGGAAAATTTGAGCTTACTAAACGGAAATAAGAAAAGGAGATATTAGATCCTATTCGCATATAGTTGATTTCAATCTTATATAGGCATCATGATCCTATTTTCTCGGTTATTATTGCATAGTGATTTCCTTGGAATCTTCTTGTGTATCGACCAGCGTGAAACAACCTTAAATGCCTGGGTGCATAAATTACACCTTATGAAATAAGCCATGTGAGAAGGAAAACGGACTTTGCAACAGAAATGTTAATGTTTCCAATTTCAAAGGCACTCATACATGTACATTCATATGCAAAACTGCTTATGATGATGTGAAGCAATTCGTTCAAATGTACGAGGAGAGGAAGCAGTTGGAATAACGATGTGAGAGTGTTTTGCTTGCATAAGTTTCAAAATAGACAGTACGCTAAGCTAGTCCCACTTCTGCCAAACTGTTAAAATCCTCTAGTTCATTCTTTCCCTTTTGCCAGTGCTAATAATTCCAGTTCAAACTACAATGTTCCTGCACATACGGATTACGGATACTGCAATTTATTGTTAAAAAGTAAAAGTTACGTGTGCAGGAAAAAATTGAAATTGTGTTGATGATTATATGATCATCATCAAATTGATATTTTTATAAAATAATCCAATGAGAGTATCTCCTAGCCAATTTGGTGTATGTATATACCCTTATGGATTTAGTTTAGTTAGTTGGCTCAATTCAACTGAATCATTTCCAGACAGGTTTTGCTAATGGTAACTGAGCTGATGTAATGAATCATTCAATGATGTCTGCTACAAGTTAAAAGCTGCATGACTGGCTCTTACACAAGTGAGCTTTACAAAAAATGCATGTTCGGTGTATCTTTTCCATGCAGCAACGAACGAGTCACTCGTCATCATTTAGAATAAAAAATTTTCAAGGTCTTTGATAACTTTAATGCCACGGACAGGGAGATATTGACGCGAAATGTAGCAAATACCTACGTTACGTTACGAAACTTTTATTTACTTCGTTTATCAAATCCAATATGTAATGGGACTAGGGATACGTAAATGTAGATTTGATAGACAAGTTACATTTCCATCTAAAAAAAATCGAAATCTGCATAATAATAGTCTAGTCTATGATGTCCAGTCAGAATTATTGCGTAAACGAATGTTCTACAATGTTACCTACTTACAAATTTTAGGCAAACTATGTTTTTTGCCGATCTCATATTCTGTGTCTGGAAAGGAAAAATCCACATGTTAAAATTAATTTGATTAGGGTACCTTCACGTTCTTCTTTTATTTATAGAAGCAGATTAGGATTTCAGCCATAAAATAGGAAAGCATTTTCAACTAGAAAAATCTTTGCCCTTTTAATATTTTTCGTAAAGGACCTTACTTCATGCATAACCGAGGTAGGCTAATTTCTAAAAACATAAACGCGCTTTCTTCATAGACAGCCATAGAATACCATTTAAAATAGAAGGCCTTTGAACCTTTTCAATAATGTTCAAGACACCACTGCATAAAATAATGCCTTTTTAGCGTTTCAATTGAAGGGTTTTTGACAATTCAAAATTAGAAAATTAAAACATTTAAAAGACAAAAATATATTTAGTATGTAGCAGAATCTATATGATTCTGATTTCAAAGTGTTTGCTGATGGCAATTCAAATTTCTTCCATTTTTATATTTAACCAGATAAAGTAGTCTTTGTCAGCATTTTTTCTTTTGCCTTTAAAAATGTGACTTGCAAAAATTGTGATAATGAATGTGATACATTGTATCAAATATCTAAAGTTATAAGACAAAGCTGTCGGGATTTCATGAATAACGTGTTTTTTTTTGCTTTTTCAAATGCTTATAACAAATTTAAACGTCACATGCATGCAAATAGTAATTTTTTATACAAACACGTTAGTTTTGGTTTATTTAAAGTATTTAAGCTAAGCATGTATTATAGTAACTTAATACTGTCCAAAAAAATAGAACATCACTTCGTTGATTGCACATACACCTCATCTATCTATCTGTATCTTGTAAATGTAAACCGTGTTTACAATTTAATTGTATGTAAATAGAACAAGCAGCCTTATTCACTTGAGGTTTACAGCACCATTAAATACTTGAATGCTCATTATATTTCAATTAGTACAGTGAATATTAATTTTATTTGTATTCCTTTTATCGTGGCTAACGATGTAAGTATAAAAATAGGTTGTTGCATATAGTTATTGGCAATAATAGCTTAGACCTTTACTAAATAACTGTTGTACCATGGCCTTACCTAACTTCAATCCTCATAACAATATGATAATTAATGGCAGCAGATTCACAATTATTTTAGTGCACAATCCTTTCGCAAATACCTCTAAACATGAAATATTAAACCTGGGTCAAAATGGCTTACCTACTGTTAACACCTATACAGTATTTGTATGTCCTTTCAAAATTTGATCATGTGTGTGTGTTTTTGGCTCACAAAAATAATATTTATACTTAGCTATTATAAGTTTGCTAATCCGTATTATTAGGCAACCATTGCATTAATGCCATTTTTAGAAGCCTTCTCTCGTACTGGTTTTTGGTATGTAATACAGCTCTGAAGATGTGTGGTAGTTTTTATTGAAAATTAAACCTCAGGATAACGGAAAGAGTGAGTGCAGTGATTTTATAATTTTAATCTAATGAAAACAGTTTACAAAGAACAGAAATATTTAGTTTTATATGACTGTAACTTAAAATACCTTATTATTACTTAATATCGTACGCCTTTAATAAACCAAATGATTTCCTGTTTTTAAATATACAACAAACCACTGTTTTTCCTTGCAATTTATCAATGCATGTAATTAATTATACTTTTATTATTTTATATTAAATAAATTGTAATATAAGTAAATGAATAAACGAGCAGTATATCAACAACACAAAACATATTGTTGTACATGGAATACATTTATTAAGAGCTTTAGCTACTCAGAACTCAGCTCCGACATCTTTCCGAGAATTTTGTTAAGCCTTTGAAAAATATACACTTGTTTCGAAAGGTATATTTTAAACTATTCAGCAATGTTTAATTTACCATTTAGCTGAAGTAAGACTCACAGATTGAATAGATTTTTTGTATTTTAAAAATAAGCGTCTGTCCGTCGGGATTTTTTGTTCAAGCAAGCAACAAATTTCCTAGCTACACGCTACTGTAATTCTTATCCGAATATTATTTGATATTGAAAATGTAGAGTGGGGAAGAGAAACGTACCCAATGAACTATCTTGGATGACGCGTAACTTTCTTTTTTTACATTCTGGCAACAAGGAAACTTTTAGAAAAATATTGCTTTAATTTCAAGGTAACTATCAACAAGTTTGCATAAATTAATAAAATATAAAAATGTTGAGAAAAATTATATTTGTCATTTATCATTGATTTGCTGGAGATTAAATTGAAGCACTTGACAAGAACTAGTCTCGTATGCTAAGTCAACCAACCTAGATTAGAAGTTTTTCCAACTAGATTTGGATAGTAATGGTCTGCTTTTTGTCATTCTAAAACAAGCTGGAGATGTCACTGCAAGTAAGAAATATCAGCAAAAACGGAGTTGGTAAATCAGAAGCAGAAACTTGTAATAAACAAGTGCTTCATCATGGATTTTGTCACGAAAACAACAATCCAACGACCAAGAACAACTCATTTAAATTTTAAAATTCCAGAAAAGTCTTTGCAATGATTTTTAGTAAAAAATCATGACAAAACGGAAAATTAATTTTGGCTAGTGGCAAATTAAACTACCCATGTAAATATGTAACAATCCATTCCCGTGTTTACGGAATTACTTATTCTTTATACTGCTTCGTTCAAATTTTAAAATAAATTTACAAATCCGCTACTCTAAACGTATATAGTTATTAAAACAGTATGCAATATGGCACATAGAAAACAACCAGGCATGATTTGCAAGTAAGCAAAGTGTGAATAGAGAACGATTTTCCTTAACAGAAAGTTGCTACGGCTTAATTATAGCGTCATCAAGAAACTCTTTAAATTATGAAAGGTAGTAGCTTAAAGATACTCAGCAACCAAAATGCATTTCTTCAAAATTAATTACGTCACATTTTCACATTAGCATGAAAACATGCAGTGAGCAATATAGAGTTAAAGAAAACTCTATTTTAATAATGGCCAATATAGATAGGTAGACAAGTAAAGTAGAAATGATATAACGCCCCAATATATTGGCATGCAATAAATATAATATTTGAATAGATTTTTTCTTTCACGCAAATCAACAAAAATTGATCAAACTATGTATAAAAATCCACATTCAACAATATTGCGAGTGAAAAGTAAAAAGAAACTGGAAAGGAGTTTGACATTCTTCACCTTTCAAAATGAAAGCAAAATGCCAAAGAAAAAAAGTAAAAGCAAAGTGATACGCTATGCTGATTGATTAAGTCATGGAAAGTTTTCTTGAACTTTCTTTTTTCTTTCTTGTCTTTTGTTAACGTTTTAATCGATAAACTCTTTTGCATGCAAATAGGTTGTTGCCCAGACAGACATACTAACGGTGTAGCGTTCAAATGACCATCAATTCTATAAAAAAGAATAAAAAGGGAAAATAAGTAGTTTAATACGTGTATGGAGTAGTCATCCATGCTGCTGTCATCCATGTAGTCCTCCGCTCTCATCCTATACTCATCCAGCATATGGGGTGCTGTGCGAGGCATTGCTTCAAACTTTCTTTCTAGTACCTACTTACAAAACTTGTACGAAAACTCAATGTTTGCTTTTAGTCAAGGTATCATTTTAAAAAATAAATGGAAGTTTTATGCTTCAACAAGCGTCCGTCTTTTATCATTAGAGCTGATTCCAGTTTCCAACAAACGTTCCAAATTTCATATTTGTTATGAAATGTACATGCAAACTTATATAAGATTACGATCGTCACGAAAGAAATCTATAAAGTTTAAATCATCCTTTTGAAATTATGCGCCTTTCTTCATTTTCTTGGATTAGGTAGGATCCAATTGTTTCGTCAATGAAACCAATTTTCAGGAAACATTATTGGCATTTTAAAAATTGTAAAATCAATAACGGTACATTAGATATTAATTTGATTTTGTAGATCGATGTCGCTATTCAATCGTAACAAGCAGTAGTCGGAGCCTTCGTAATCTCTACATAAGTAATTAGCATGTTACGACGCTCCTTCGAACTTCACGTGAAGTACGGAATGCTATGTATTATTACTAGAAACTCAGGTAATTACTGTTGCATCCTCGCTTTTATCGACAAGTTTACACGGCTCGTCGACTAAACACACTTCCTCTTCTACACCAAGCAAGTTGGTTATGCATCCTTATTTCGGTTTTCCTTAGCGTCGTAACGTGTCAGATTTTATTTATTTAGTCAGAATATCCGGTCTCCTTTCGCCCGTTTCACTAACTTCCTAATTCAATATTTAATTCAGCGAGACGATGAAAGTCATTATAGTAAACTATCATTCTTGACACTAGTATAATAAAAAATGTTATTTTCATTTCATAATTGACTTTCCTACCGGATACATATTTCGCTTTTAGATTGTTTCAGTTGAAATGCTTTTATTGCGTCATGATCACGGTACATATATTCAAACGAGAAGCCCAAATTGTTTTTCGGTGAAGAAGTAACAGAAAAACGTAAGTTCTAATCGGTAAGTAAAAATAAATCGCCTGAAATGGCACATATTATAGCAATGATAAATAATCAAAGCAGCAATATTGAAGTAGTGTCATCAACCCATTATATAACATTGAAAAATAGTTGTAGCTAAAAAGGGAGAAAGTAATGTAATATACATATTATACTGCCAAGAAACATCCTACTATACTGCTATTCCAAAGTTCATATACTATGCTACACGAGTTTGTAGTTATCGCTCTTG
>JAANSO010002950.1:0-12391 GCA_036507315.1 Lepidocyrtus fimetarius | reverse complement strand
GCACGAAATAAAATGCATCATCGATCTGGTTAATTACAGGGTTCAATATAGTTGAATTGTAAAAGAAAAGCTTAGACAACGTAGGCTTGCACGAGGAAAGCTCAGTTAAAAGGAGATGAAATGCTGATAAACCAGAGCGAAAGGACAATCGATTCAAAATTCAAATAAATTATTTAGAAAAGTATTTAATTAGAGATATGAAATTTAAGTAGTTTGTCTGGAAATCGCTAAATTTTGTTGTTTGTTCTGTCCTGTTTGTTCCAGAATATAATCGACACGTGAAGTAGATGTTTTTGTAAAACGCAGACTTTATCATGCTTAAACTTAAGACGAAGTAAAAATAATTTTGTAATTAGCTTTTTTTATTAATATGCCTATAGTAGTATTCGGGGTCAACCAGGCAGACTTTCACCAGTCTCTAACCTACCTGTCTTTTCTTCACCTTCACTGTCCCAGTCCTTTTTTAGTTCCTTCCTTCCGTTTTGCTATTAAACTCGTGCAAAACCTAATTTGCTAAAAAGTAGAAATTATACTCGTGTTAGAATGATCTAGGTAGCTTATTTTTCATGAGGACGAGACAGTATTCCATATCAAAAGCAACGTGCTCGTACCCAAAGCCCTTCTTTTTCCAATTCAATTTGCTGAAAAACAATTTTCCTAATAAACTACGCCGCACAAGCAGCAACAGGAGCTCAGTTTTTACTTTTACAAACCCTAATTCAACGTACCTTTTAAAAAAGGTGGTACTTTTTAAAGACCCGAAAAAATAATAAAGTTGATTAAAACTATTTTCTTCGTGTGGGATAAATGAATTTAGAGTCTTTTTTCTTGATGAAATTGAAATGGAGAATTTTTTGCTATCTTCCTGTTTTTACTAACCCATTTCATTTAGCTAATGCACAGAAATAGTTTTTTAGTTTAACAAGACCAAAAGCAGCTGAACTGGGAAAGATTTGAGTGCGAAGTAGAAAGAAAATTAAGTATGGAAGAGACACCATCATAATATTATTTTCGAATAACCCTAATGGATTTTATAGATTAAATAGCGTTCTCTTTTCCACTCTCTCCAAACTCCAAGCAATTAATCACCAATCCAATCTTGCATGGTATGATGAGGACGATGATGAGATGGCATGCATGAATAACCTCTCTTTCCATCGCTATATAATCTCTATACAGAAAAAAGCAATATAATAATACCGGTATAATACGCAACAAAAACACAATAACTAGAGTAAGAGCACAAGAGACCTTTTTAAAAAATAGTAAAAAGAGACGATTTTCGTGTTTCAAGTGAATTAGAGCCATTAAACATATTAAAAATTGCTGCTCCTCTTCTTCATTGGTATCTCCCAATTTTTCTATTATCTTCACACACAAATATAACCAGAGTTCCGCTTCTACTCTCTTGTCCTTTTAAAAGTAGACCACACCGCCTGAACCAATTCACTCTTCTTCCGTTCAATTCAATTTCTCTGTTTAGCAAAGCCACATTTTCAATTTCACATGGATTCATTCTCATTATCGGTCCGTATCGATTTCTTTTAACTTCGTCGGCGGCAAGTAATAATGATGACGATAATAATGATAATAACGTAAATAATGATTGTTAAGAGTAATCCAATTTCAAAGAGTAAAAAAGTATGCCTTATTACAAAAGTTACTAACTATTAAAACTAATTCCATTATCATCTTTCACAAAGCCTATGCTTCTTTTTTTCATCTAGGAAATTACGTAATGATGAAGATTTGATGCCCTTGTCAATCATATACATCGTTTTTGCTATAATTGAATCTCTTTCTGTGCGAGCAATTTTCATCTCGCTGTCCACTTCCATACGCTCCTCTAGTGGACAGCATTTGAATTGGAAACCTCTTTACTTAAAGTAGAAAGCGATGATGATGATCCATTATCAACCTCAACGTAGAGTAAAAATTGGATGATGCTATGTTTGGGTTTAAAAAAGAAATTGCTTTTATTTCTTGTGTAAGTATGGATGTGTGAGTGAGAGCAGGTGTTTTGATTCAATTCAGTAATGTTCTTAAATTTTGTATGGATTATCTCACTGAAAAACTCAATCTACTCTAGTCTCCAAGCAAATAGCAAAAAGAAGCACTTGATTTTGTTGCTTTTATCAATGGCGGTGATGATGATGGTGAACAGGAAGAGAGGATGATGCCGTTGTTGCTGCACCGTTCTACTTTTTACTAAAAAACGAAGTCCTTTCCTTTCTGGCTCTCTTTCCTCTCTCTCAGAGGACAGTCGTCTGTGTAAAGTAGGTACATGTTTACTTAATCTTCTTTCAGATTATCAATCTACTCTCTCTTCCTCTCCACTATCTACTTCAATTCCGTTATATAGTCATAGCCAGAGCCAATATATTGCTCACGTTACTTTTTTCCTTCCATCTCCTTCCACAACCGTCTAGTTCAAATAAAATAAATTGGAAATCACATAATGCTTTTAGCTATGATTACCTGAGAAAATGGAATAAATCAGGTGGTGCATTACATTATTGGAAGAGTAAGAGGAAAAAGAGAACAAAAGGGGAGTTGTGTAGGTAGAGCATAGAGTAGTGGGAATTTGGAAATGGAATCATGATCCAATCCGTTATTCTTGAAAAAGCATAATAATAGCTTTACGTTTTCTCTCCCCATTCCATTAAGGCTGTAACACTTCTGCTCTCACATGTGAGTAAAAAAATGATGCTTTTTAATGAGAATCAAAAATGGTTTTTATTATACCGCTCCTGATGTTGCTGCGGCGGCATAACCTATTTAGATTTAAATTAATGAGAACAATATGGAATAACAAAGGGAGGAGAAGCGGAGTGAGAAGTGTTTCGGAATAGTTAAAATTGATTAATGACATGTGTGTGAAACCAAGTTATTTTTTCTGTCAAAAACTTTTCAAAATGAAATGAGCTAAAGCAATACAGAGAAGCGGAAGCGAGTGAGAGAGCTTTACGTAAGTAAGAAGCAATTAGCGTTGAAGAAGTAATAACAAAGTTTTGGGGATATCATTTTTAACGAGATTTGAAAAATAACGCAATTTTCTCAAAAGACAGACGGAAAGGAGAGTATAAAAGGGAGGAGCCCTTCAAACCATTTTCCTCCTCGTTTTACTTAGAAACACAAACAAACCAATTTAAATTTAAAGCGGTTTTTCGTGTAGGGTCCACTCACTCTTTCCTCCTCTTTCTTTGCTTTATTCTTTGAAACTGTTTGACTAATAATGTCGGCCCTGCCCTACATAAAAAACTCATCATCGTCTTCAACGAGCTTAAAAATACTCACAATCATCACAAACCACCAACAAAGCTGGTGATTGTCCGAGGAGTTGTGAGTGGAGACGAGAAAAGTAAATCGAAATTCAAAACTAATGCAAAGAGCCAAAGCCGTATATCCGCTGCTGTACTTTACTTCAACTTATTGAATCACTTTAATGGGATCAGAGCAGGAGTAAAAGAAAATGAATGAACAAAGTCCATCTTTTTACGAAAAAGGTGGCAGGTTTAGGAGCAGAGGGAGAAGAAAAGGCAGGACACGCCAACAAAACGAGCGTAATATTAGTTAACAAGTGTGTATGAAGGGGGCAAACATTGTTATTATTTAGTTAAAAGGGAATAAGTAAAGCTGCTGTTTTTTATTATTGTATGTGCGGAAGAATGGATGGATATATTAAAAGTTCAAGTTTTGTTTGGTCGGGCGGGGAAGGAAAGGAAGAAGTTGAATGAGCAGAGATGGTTGTGGTGGTGGGTGAGTAAAGTGAAATGAAAGACAGAAGAGTAATAAATGGTTGGAAAAAGTAATAAGAGAGGAAAGGAAAAGCACAGTTTTATTTTGTTGATGCCCATATGCGTTCCCATGCTATCAAAGAACACTTAGCAAGTAATATAGAAAGAGAAGGCAGTTATGTCTGTTTATATGTGCGTAGAGGAGCTTCAAAGCTTCATATGAAAAGGATGATGGACCAGACTAGACCAAAATGAAAGGAAAATTATATAAAAAATGGTCAAAATAGTGTATGTCCATACAGCAAAATATAAGTTGAGTGGTTGGCAGAGAATGGTGAATGGTGATATGAGAAGGAGGAAGAAGAAGCTTTTTTGAGTGAGTGAGTGAGCGTGTGTATGTTTTTGTGCACGAGGAGAGAGGACGACAACAGCAGAAATGGAATGAACAGGAGAGAAAGAATGAGAGAGAGAGAAAAGAAATGAAAGTGGATTGGATGGGTGCTGCTCCCCAAGCTTGACAAAGTTATTGCATCTGATTTAATTAGTTTTCTGTGTTCTTTTCCTCTATCTGTCAGCTTTGTGGCAACACTCTATTTTTTAAACACTTTCTCATTCGAGAATGAAATATTGGAGGGATTTTTTTGTTATATACAAAATTATTTTCTTTCTCTCTCTCTCCCATTTTCCCTTGGTTGTCCAAAGGTCTGTCTTTAATTTCACTCCGAAATGAAAGAAAAATGCTACTCAAAAATGTAATAAGCACACAAAAAAGTCTGTGAAAGAGAAAGGAACAAGGCCATATCTAATAGGGATATATACCCACTTTGCGCAATATGCTTTCCTTGTTTCAGAAGAATAAAAAAATCGAAATGGAAAAAATGTTTTTTATTACGCAAAAACAAGAAAATGCAACAGTGTCTCTTTCCTTTCTATCTGTGGCTTTTATTTGCTGCTTCTCTGCTCTTCCTGATGGGATGGATAGCGGATGGATGGATGGGCGATTTTAGGGACATATGGGAAGTAAACAAAGTTTGCTTTCATTTCATGACCACGATGATGATTACAAGGAAAGGGAGAAAGAGCTTTATTGTGTTAACATTCATTTTATAACGAGAGGATGGAATTAAGCTTTGTTTTATTCCGATGATGGTGTCCATCCAAAAAACACCCCGATTCAATTCCAAAATGTAATATAAATATTGTTATTGTAAATTATGTATGAATTCGTCAAAACTTATTCCAAGGATAAGGAAGGATGAAAATTGAGGGAAACCTCTCAAACGCTCATGCTAATACACAAATTATTATTTTATACGGTTGTAATAAGTAAATACGCGACTTTCTTTTTAAGGCTATACAACAACAGCTTGTACCTCCACCCTTTTCTCTCTCCCATTAGTAATGACATCAATTTCATTTTACAGTAATTACTCAACTCTCTCGTTCTCTCTCTTGGTTTTATTAGTCTTTCATCAACATCACCATCACCAATGTTTGATCAAAGTATGGAAGAGGAATTCAATATCGTAATTAAAAACTCGTCACAGTTATATAAAAGCAGAGAAAATTTTAATAATGAAATTGAAGCAATTACATTTGAATACATTTACATTTATACTTGTGTTTAAAGTGGTTCATTTTGTAAATTGATTAAAAGTTTGTCGCAAATGTAAACACTTTTTTGAGGAGGTTCCAACTAACTGACGATCAGAATGATTGGCAAAGCTGCAAAAATATTTAATTGAACACTAAAATTGATTAAAACCTAGTGAAGAATTACAACAAACAAGGAGACACTTCACTGATTGGTTTTTAGTCAATAGAATGCTTTAAAAATTGAGAGTTGGAGAGAAAGAAGAAATAGCGTGAAAATCCAATAGTTTTGCTTTTAGGACCATCATCACCATCATCCCGTTTTGCAACAATGGGTCGTGAAAAAATGCCATAGTCTGTATATATATGCTATGTTGTTTCCTAAGATTAATTTCTTTTGCTGTGAGAAGAAAATTAAACTTCTCGACGGATGGGAGTTGGGTCCAGTGAGAGAATAAAGAAATGAGTGAAAGGAGAAAAGAAAGCAGCACGCAAACAAGGAAAAATGAAAGTAATTGCTATTTTTGTGTTTGAGATTATATAACAAAATTATGTAAGGTACTATAGTAGGTATCTTTATTTCATTTGTACAGGTACATTAATTTCAGTAAATTTTGCTGTTGTTCCTAATGCTGGAAAATATACACGAGAGCCTTCAGAGCCCACCGACACCCCAAATTACTTGATGACATGGCGATGGTTGTTTACCATGCCATGACGATGATAATGAAGCTTCAGCTAATGTCTGTGCTGGAACTTTTCCTCCTTTTGTCGCCTTTTCTAAAAATAAAGGTAGTTCATTCATCTCCGGCTTTCTGTGTGCTCCTGTAGGAATCAAACTAGCATAATAGAAAATCCTTTCCCATTCTCTCTATTCCTAACGTGACAATTTCTCTGAGAAATCAGCAGCAATCCAATTTCATTCTACAAATAGGAGCAGCAGCAGGAACAGTAGTAAGCAAGGCTATGATATCACATGATAGGGCTTTGGATTGGATTTTGGATTGAAATGAGTCCTCAGGCTCTTCTATCAAAGCTCAACACGTACTTCTCTTCCCTTCTCTTTATCATCTTCTCCAGATACGATACGATTCCCATTGTTTCTATTAACTATCTGGGTTCCCTTGATGATGATGATGGTGAAGGAAGCTGAAATGGAAATCAAAAGCTAAGCCAAAAGGAAAATGAACTTATTATGAAGAGAATGAGATGGAGAACGGGATTTACAAATATATGAGCTCATACATATGAACGTAGGAGATTGCCGCCTACATTTCTCTTGTTGTTCATGTACCTAAGCAATAATTGCGAGGAGAGTGTTTCTGTGTACAAAAGTGATTTTGATTCCTCTTCTCCTTCTTCTCCCAACCCGACAACCAATCTTCTGCAGAGATGTACAATATTATTATTCTTTATTAACTTTGCTATAGAGCTTTATATGAATTTGATGTGACACGCTTTCGCTAATATGTTGGTATAGCGGTCTGTTGATGGTGGAGGTAGTGGAGTTGGGCTACAACTACTAAATTCCCAATTTAATTTCCTCACGGATCCAATTAATTTGAAGGTAATCGAATGTCAGAGTAGAGTTACACACACATACATACACATTCTCTCTCTTTCCTATTTTCTCCCCTACTCCTCTTATACACGTTTTTCTGAGCTCTCCTCACACACAGCTCTCTCGTCGTCGCGTTTTTCTTTCTGATGATGTGCCTTATTCTCTCTTTTTAATGAAAGTAGTCAGCTCAACTTCAACTGCTCAGAGAAGTAGCAGAAATAGTAAAAAAATTGCAGAAAGCGAAAACAGCCGTAGATATTATATAAGTTGGGTGTTAAAAAAGGTAGAAAGTACAGAAAGAAAGGAGATCGTCAGATGTTCATGACGACTGCAAATGCGAAGCTTTCGGTGACGTTTTTTACTATTAAGAATGAATGAAAAAAGAGAGCTGCACGAAAGGAAAAGGCTGTGTTTCTATCTAAGAAATCTGCGAAGGATAACCAAAATGAAAGAAGAGCTTTGTTCTTCCTTGTGCATCCTTCTGACTCGCTCCCACTCTTCAGACTGACTCATGGGTGGGTTCCATGCATCATCTAATATACCAGAACACAGCAAACAAAAAGCCTTTCCTTCTCATCACCTCCTCAAAACCTTTGTCTTGATCAGTACAGTACAGCTTTGGTGAATGTTACGTAAACACTTAAAAAATCGTACTGATCGTCGTGAATAGCTTCTCTGTTTTAAGGAAAAGGGGAACAAGCTAAAGCTATGTCATTGACTAGAGAAAAAAGTTTTGGTAAAGCCGAAAAAGCTGGAAAAGCTTTCAGTGTTGAAAAAGAACTGTGCTTGGGAGATATGGAATAAGGCTTTGACTGTAATGCTGTGGCGATATCAACGGGAACCACGTGCACACGTCATTCAATATTTATATCTGTGAGCTGAAGAAAGAGACCGAGGCAGATTTTCAATTAGATTTAAATGAATTCATTTTTCTTTTGCGTGTGAGATCTGCCTTCTTTCAAGTTAAACAGCACTCGTATGGCAGTAGCATAAGAAGCAATTTTAACTAGGCAGTAGTCTGTTAGTAATTTGTAATGAAAAAATAATAAAAATGCAATAAATAGGCGTAAAATGGAATAAAATAATAAATGTTGAGAGCTCTATGAAAGAATGAATGTGAATGATGATGAAATGGGATATTGGATTGCTGCAAAATATAAGTGTGCAGAAAGAGAAGGAGAAAAAGGTAATAATTTTAGTGGACTGGACAGAAATCCAATTCATTTTTTATCCCTGAATGAATTGGAGTGAAGAATGAATGACAAAAGTAATGAAATGTCAATTGCTTTTCTCTCTAACAGAGCAGAAGAAGAAGAAGGAGAATGAGAGAAGTAATTTACGTCAATTCAATTTGATACATATCACCTTTCACATTCTCACAAACTATATTTTATTATTTTCATAATGTATGCATGGGAAATAAAATTGATTTGATAAAAAGGGGAGCAGAGACGCCAGAGAGGGAGCAGTGCATTAAGTTAAAAAGCATTCTTCAAAACAGGGAAAAAAGAAAAATTACCTTCTTTTATCCATTCCCCTCCTATCACAGCAGCTGTATTCATAAAAAGTTGATTCCCCATTCTAATCTCCACCGCCAAACGTTCGTAAACTGACCATAAATTCCAATATTATGTGAGAAAAATGTTTATGAATTTTTACATTTATATTTCGCAATCAGCTAATTTAATCAGTTTTTTGGCAGTTTATTATTTGCATTAAAATATCAACCCATTCAAAACTGAGTTATTTACTGCTACTGCGGTTTCTTCATTGCGTAATTATTTTATTTTGCGAAATAATTGTTATAAAATATGTTGATGGGCTGATTATTAAACTTATTTGCATATTATTTTCAACTCTGTATGAAATCGATTATGCAATCTATCTGTGGGAAGTCTTGCAGAAAAAAGGATTAAAAATTTTCCAACTGGTTTGAGTTCTAATTAAGGTCAAATTCGTATTCAAAGCAGGGAAATGGCGGGACAAAGTGAAGTAAATATTGACTGTTTGTGTTTAAGACTTTCTCCAGACATTATTGACCGGCTAATTTATCATTTCACTCCAGAAATACTTAATCCTTTCTTGCCATGAACAAGCTAGGTCAACTTTTACTTTTTATTCTTTTTCTAATCTTTGTATAAAATCTCTAGTTAAATAGGTTATTATTATTGTGTTTGCGCTGTGCACTAAAACTGCCAGAATTATTTAAGAGTCTTTGTTTTAACTAGCTTAAAAAAGTTATTTCTTTCTCTTCTCTCTCTCCAGGTGACTTCTTTATGGAAAATAAAATGACGCAAGCTTATCTTGATTTCGGTTTTTACCATTCTTTCGTAATGACTGAATATAAGCCGTAAATTTAAGTAGCAAGTTTGGTCATGTTTTTATGTAAGAACCGATCAGATTTGAGCAAAAAATAGGATTTTTGTAAAAGGTTGTACTTTTGCTCTCATGCAAAAATTCGTTTCACAGAAGGGGAAATTCGCAAGTGTAATCGTAAAGGAAAAGCACTAATAAAAATGATTCGGGAAAGTATTTAGGTAATGGACAAAGCGAGTAAAAGAAATAGTGAGCAAAGCGTATTCAAATATATATTTTTATATTTCTAAAATAATCAAAGGTTTGCAAATGCAGTCGTCAGTGTTTTTTAAGTAATGAAATAAATGATTATTATTACGCTACACTCCACATTAAATACTGTATTAAGGCAAATCTTTGGCAGCCATTACAACCATTTATTTTACTAGTTGTTTCCTTTTTCTTTAAAAAATGAGGTCGGATTCTCTCATGCAAAAATTCGTTTCACAGAAGGGGAAATTCGCAAGTGTAATCGTAAAGGAAAAGCACTAATAAAAATGATTCGGGAAAGTATTTAGGTAATGGACAAAGCGCCTAAAAGAAATAGTGGGCAAAGCGTATTCAAATAATATATATTTTTATATTTCTAAAATAATCAGAGAGGTTAACAAATGCAGTCGTCAGTGTTTTTTAAGTAATGAAATAAATGATTATTATTACGCTGCACTCCACATTAAATACTGTATTAAGGCAAATCTTTGGCAGCCATTACAACCATTTATTTTACTAGTTGTTTCCTTTTTCTTTAAAAAATGAGGTCGGATAATAATTTGTTTTTTCTTGGACTAAACAAAATCTTGCAAATGAAAAGAAGGTCAAAGTGAGTTACTTTTTAGTACAAGCTAGGATTTGATATTGCATTTTTATGCATTTTTATTGATCCAGTTAAGTTAGAACAAATGCTTACATCCAAAAAATAAAAGTTTCATGCAAAATAGTTAATAGAAAAACAATTAGTGCTTTGGGGAGCATTACGTAATCACAAATAAAGCATAAAAATTGCAATATATTTGGTGGTGGAATAGATATGGAAATGGAACTGCGGTTTATACAAGCTGTGAATGAACTGTTACTGCAGCGTGGTGGAGGAAAATCCTAAATAGTAGGCCGCACTAAATAATAAAGTGAGGAGGAACTAGTCGGTAAACCAAACCAGGAGCAGCAGCTCCACTACACCACCATCCGCCACCACTTTTGACACAAGAAATGAATTGAAAGGGAAGAAGGATAATTAAAATTCAGGATTGAAGCCAAAATGAAAATTCGCAATGAATATATAAACCCATTTCATAGAATGGTAGTAGCGTCATCATAGCAGCTTTAACAATATCATAGCTTATATGCACATAGCCGGAGAGCAATTTGGGATTTGAGTTGACCCTGTGGGCTCTCTCTAAAAAGTAATTTATGCAATCTTGTTCTCTCTCTCTTCTCGCTCAACAACCACACAAGTAAATCAAAACATGGTATGTGAAAATGGAATTCCTCGTCCTCACTCTAACTCTGGCTGACTTATCCCACCGCTTCTCTCCGTCTGGGCTGTTACTGCTGCAACGCAATAAAGATTAGAAGATAATTTAATTTAGAAAAAATAATTAATTGAAATCAATTGAATGACAGGTGTAGGTAATTCTACTACAAAGGAGTAGTAAACAAGCTTTAAAAACTTGAATATTTTCCCTACCATTTTGATTTAGGTTGAAGAAGAAATTCAATCCAATCCATAACTTGTCTTGAGGAGGAGAGAATAAGTAATTGTGCTGGTAATCAGAAAACATCTTGGCTATTATCGCTGCAGCGCATTATTCATTTTTATTTTTTATAAATGAGCAGCATTTTGATTATAATGCGAATACTTCACCGATCTTGTCCTAACCTTTCAACCTGAGCAAGAATGTTGACAATGCGAGTTAGCCAAATCTAAAGAGAGGGAAAGAGGCAATAAAATTTATTGGATTGCTTCGTTTTTATAAGTGCAAAACAGTTCATTTCACAATTTCAAGTTTTGCAGCCGCTATTACGGCGCTTTTGTGATTGCTAATGGGAGATGACTAAGGAATGCATTTTTTAAAAATGTTTTTGAATGATTATAATTGGCAAAGGTAATATAAATTAAAAATGTTTATTTTCAAGTTTTCTAGCCGCTATTACGGCGCTTTTGTGATTGCTAATGGGAGATGACTAAGGAATGCATTTTTTAAAAATGTTTTTGAATGATTATAATTGGCAAAGGTAATATAAATTAAAAATGTTTAATTTAAATAAAAAACGGAATTATTAAAAGATCTGGTTTAGGTTTGGGTAATCATATCTGACAAAGTGAACGGGACCGATTTCGATGCTTTCTTAAATGTTCCTGTTTATTTCAAGTTGATTATTTTAAATTCATCAATTTTTGCAAACATATTTGAGCTCATTCATTACAACAAAGTTGTTTCTACATTAGTCAAAGTATTGTTGAAATGGCGAGAGAAAATAATATAACTTTTGTGTTTTTGTTGCCTGTTGTGAGCAATGAGCTGGGAGTATGTAAATTCATATAAATGAAATGATTGATTGGCTGATTGACCGATTAATTTGCATGCAAATTGGCAATTTAAGATAAGTCAGGTTTTCTTCGCATTTCAAATCTTCTTTTTCTCCCTCAAGTGCATTGAATTGCATTTTGCAGGGAAAAATTGCGAAAGTGGAAAAATTATTGTTTAATGGATTGGATCATGAAAATGGAATGGAAAATGAGATGAAACTGCTATTTTTTACGCGTGTGTGTGCTTCTTCAGATGAAGAACTGACTCGACTTGTGAGTATTTCTAGTCTTTGAAGTGCAGTGCACGTTTGCAAAATATTATTACATTTCATCCAATTTCAATTCAATTTTCATCCCGGGCAAAAATGAAATTGCATCTTTCTCCAAATCAAATGCATAATATTAATTTTTCACCATTTTCTTTTAAATTAAATTCTGCAATTTCATTTTTACTGATTTGGTAATCATTCAATTAATTTACCCAATTGGATTTGCTTTTTTAAAGTGATTTTTTTGCTGATTACTCGTATTACGTTTTAAATGGGAATGACGATAGAGCAGAGATTGATGATCAATTTACTTTTCTTTCATTCCAGTTTTCAATTTTTGTAAAAGCTG
>JAANSO010002949.1:0-12392 GCA_036507315.1 Lepidocyrtus fimetarius | reverse complement strand
AAATCAAATACATTATGAAGGGGCTTAAAAACTATTCTATTTTATGCTCCTTTCCCTATCTTTATGTTCCTGTTTATAACTCTTTTACCTTTTAAGATTCATTATATTCTAAGTATTGTGCTCAATGTCTGCCTCATATTATTATGCAAAAAAGACTTTTTATTTACTTTATTAAAAGATCAGAGATTAGAAAGGTTTTCACAAATGGACCGATTCTGGCCGTGGTTCTCATTCCTTTTCTGTCCATATATCCTTTTTCCTCACTCCTTGACTATATAGACCCCACAAGAAATTTCATACAAGTTTTAGAAAATGCGAGTTGAACTTGCTTGCTTGCTGTATCATTAGTAGTTTGCGTTCTCATGTCAGACAAAAAAAATTGCAAATAGGAACAGAACGCGTACAGGAAAGCCAATTTGATGTACTCTTTTTCTGCGTCTTTCCCGTTCATTCTTTCTTCCACAATATGCCTAAGCCCTGTATGATAGTAAGTGTCTGTGCGAAGAATCAAATGTTGACACTGTTTTAAAAGATGAATATCAATATATTTTATATGTTATGTAGTAAAGAAGGTGTAAACTGATATGAAGGCCATAATTTGGAGAATATTATGGTAAAAGAAAGGCTAGTATGAATATATGACACTATTATCATTGGGTTTTCCTAGATCATATTATTATCGGTCCACTTGATGCTTAAAAGCGAGAATGACGAGCGCTCTTTAAAAAATGATCCAATCATCCCACACCTTTTGATCGTCATCGTCATTACTCACATTCCTACAGTATAAGAGTAAACCGGACTGTGATGCATTTGATCTGCGTGCATATTTCATTATCATATACGATAAAATTTTACTTTTATGAAGATAATAATGCAACGAGAACAAATTTTTGTTACTACATATCTTCTGCTCAAACACGCAGGCAAGCCGCTTTTAAGGTAATAAACGGTTGTAAAACCCTTAACCGACTAGCTGAACGTACGCATTTGATAATTATAACTGCAATATTTTGTGCTATATTTGAAAATTGGTACAAAATATACAGCCAAAATACTGAACGATTTAATTGCTATTTTTACTTCCACTGTCGGTTAAAGTTGATATTTCCTTTGTTTCAGGAAATTTTGCCAATTTTTCCGAACATTTGCATTTGAAATTGCAAAACTAGTAACATATTCTTAATCTATACGACTATACGGTTAAAATGATATACTACTTGCATTTTTGCAAATTTTTGCAGTAAATTTGCAACAATGGGCAAAAACTGATACCATATTTGGAATCAGCGCATTCGATTTGCTATATTGCAATACAAATTTTACCACCTTGCTATTTGAATTTTTTTAACCGTTACTTGTAACGGCCAAACCGTTAGGCCAAAATTGCTGAAAAACAATAGGCTTCTTGCAATTTACCGTTTATACCTGCTTGCCAAATTTGGTTTAAATCCGTTAAGGCTTTTTTGAGTTATCGCACCGACAGACAGACCATCAAAGCCAAATCTATACTAGCTTCACTACGTTCAGCTAGTAATAAATAGACCCGTGAATAAATGAAGTCCTCTGAATTTATTTATCAACATTTAAGCTTTGTTCAGGTACAACATTTTCCTATTTAACGTTTATATTTCCTTTTATAAACAATTGCTGAAAAGTAAACACATTTAACAAATTATTAATTTAATTTTATTTTATTTAATTTTATTTTATTTTATTCAACTTTTCTTCCATAATATAGACATAATTTACACAACTCACAAATGCGACAAGATCCAAAAACAGGGTATTATCTTGTTCATCATAACGATAAATTAATATAAATATAGAAAAATGTTTACATAATGAAGCAAGCGACGTGACATGGGAAAACCTTCCATTCCAAACGGAAAAGGAAAACCATGCACAGGAACAATTCCCCCATTTGGTTCGCTGCTATTGTTATTGCAATTATTAGTTTAACTACATTTAACAACAAATTTGGATAGTAATATTAAATAAATAATTACTTCTTACTTACAGAGATGCTTTTTTAACGTAGATTTAAACACATTTAAATTTTTTACATTTTTTATTGCAGTTGGTAGCTTGTTCCACATTACACTCCCTCTATGTTTAAACGATAGGGAACCAATAAATGATTTAGGAATATGATCACCAAAGATTGTTTTATTCCGTGTATCGTGATTATGTTGATCCTTACTATGTAGAAAGTAATTATTAAAGTACGGAATTTGATTACAATTTAAAAGGCTGTATATTATGCAGAGTGTGCGGAACTCACACATGTCTGCTGATAACATCCAACCGAGCTCAGATTTAATTTCATTACTAATTGGATCAAACTTCTTTTTACCTAAAATCAGTTTCCCAACCGCTTTTATTATTTTATCAGCCTTTCTTAATACTTTCAGATTTGTTGCTCCCCAAACCGAGATCATATAATTTACATAACTCAAAACAAAAGATTGAGAAATTATTACAAGTGACTTTTGGGTAACTAACCTTTTGATTTTATACAAAAGTCGGATTCTTCCAAAACAAAGCCTAGTGACAGCATTAATATGGTCGTTAAAGTTTAAATTACCATCTAATACTAGACCAAGACACTTCAAGTTTACCTCATTTGGGACTGTATGATCGTTTAATTTAAAGTAAAAATCTTTTACAATATTGTTGTACGACGGAGAACAAAAGACAAAAGACAAGCATTTTTGTTTTATTTACATTCATTGTCAAGTCCATTTTACAAAAATATTCGTACACGGTCAACATTCCTTGTTCTACTTTTTCTCTTAACCCATCTAAATTTTTAGTAAATTTCTATTAATAAAATTAGTAAATCCCTCTGAAAATTGATAAATGTATTTTGAATTAAAACGTACGTTTGCAATGACGAAAAAGGTGGTAAATTATTTGAATTTATATCTGTAAGGAAATCTTTTTCAAATTTAATGTCATCTTTTCTTTTGTTTGATTGACGATGGAATCCTCAGATTAATCACTCACGAGTAGGGTTTTCGTAACGCGCACTGCGTAATACACAGAACCGAGAAGGGCTCGGAAAGCCTCTTAACGATCACTAACGATCTTATCGATCATTAATTAACAAAGCACCATCAGTAAAAGCCATGCCGAAATTAAAATTTTGAAACTGGCGCCACTCAAAGTACCCCGTTTCTACATGCATTGTTGCTTACCGATCATTATCGAACTTAAGGATGATAAGCTTAACGATATTAACGCGCAAGCGAGCTTTATTGCACGCCTTAATTATCGCTCGTTAGAAAGCCTTACTCATCGTCAGTTCCTGTAACAATTTTGAAGGATAAAAAGTGTTAATGAACGTTTCATTGTATTAAAAGTTTTCAATATTTTGTACAACAAATAAAAATTTCAAAACGTCACAACTTTAAAATTCTGAGTTTGGACATTGCATAAGGAGTTTCTCCGTTTTTGTTTAGAATGGTATCGTCAGCTCCCTTTTTTAAAAGAAGTTTTACAAGTTCATCATATTTCCATCCATACGAGAATTTATGGGCCCTAATGTGAAGAGGAGTGTTTCCTTCGTTGTCCACCGCGTTGATGTCGACACCTTTTTCAAGGAAATAATTTAATACCTCTTTGGACCTCTCATACTCACCTGCCAGATGATGCAGTACACTCCAACCTTTTTTGTCTACTTGAAACACATTTGCTCCACAATCACAAAGTAGACTAACCATTTCTTCAGGTAATTTATTAATAACCTTAATATGGCAAGCTGCCTTATGAAGGGGACTCTCCCCTTTTGTGTTGGCTGCATTTACGTCAAGTCCTAAATTCAAACACCATTTAGCTGACTGCTTGTTATTCCAATGAGCTGCTAAATGCAGTAAAGTGTTTCCGTCAGCATCCAGAACTGTTGCATCGGCTCCTTTACTTAGTAAAAACTCAGCTATCTCCAAATTAAATGCGTAACCTGGTTTATAAAATTAAGATTTGTATTTGATGCTAATTCAAGGTAAGAACGACTTGACTTTCAATAGATAGTCTAGGTAATGCTAGTTTCATAATATCAAAACCTCCAGATCTTCTTATCCGGTTTTTTCAACTTTTGTAATATTAAAAAAAGTTCTGTGCTTACTTAGCAAAATCAATAAAAAGTTTGAATTTAAGAAAGACATGGACACAGGTGACTGTGATTTAAAAATGTTTTAGAAGGCTATTTAGGCGAATTAATCGTGCGTATTTGTAACCCGTGACTCTGTTTTAGATAAAGGTCAAGCATCGGGTGTTTTTACAAGCTGTAAAAATGGATGTGTTAGTCAAATGAATTTCTTTGAATAAGCATCAAATACTCTTAAAGAGGAGTTGAAGAGGGGTCTTTCCATTATCATCATCATACGCATTCACATTTTGTTTGTACTCGCTAATTAAAAAAGTAACGATTTCTATCTTATCCAGCTCAACTGCCCTATGAAGGAGAAAACGTTTTCTCCAGGCAGTGGACACCACTAAAGAATTGTTGTACACTTCAATTATTCCTGAATTGATTAAAATTTTCAATATTTTGCTTCCTGGTTCTAATTTAAACTTATCAATTAGTTCATCTAAAATCCATAATTTACTGTTATTGTTTTTTAAAAAGTCAGCTCCGTCCTTTAAAAAATGTTCTACAGCAGAATAATTCATCCACTTGACTGACACCGCAAGCATTTCAGTTTTGTTTTCTGATGAAAGGTTCAGATTAAAGTCCTTTGTCATATTGAAAAAGTCATTTAGTTGTTGATTTGACAAATTGACACCTTGCCTTTTATAAAATTCTATGAGATATTCATTTGCAGATTTAAAACTCCAGTCTTTCTCCTCTATATTCATTTTAAATTGCGTTTCAAGAAATTGCATTGCATCAATATTTCCGCATTTTGCAGCAATGTGAAGCAGAGATTTTCTTTTCCATCCTTTTTTCCAGTGAAAATTTGCTCCTAATTCAATCAGTTTGGCGATTGTTTCAGTGCTTCTAAATTCTAAAATGCTCCGTGCCAGAACAGAGTATCCTTCATTGTCTTTGCAGTTAAAATCGGCTCCAAACTCTTTGAATTTATTTAAAATTTTTAAACTTGGTTCTTGCTTATTAACTAAAATCATTAGCGGGGTGTCTCCCCAATCATTCTTTAATCTGACTAAACACTTTAGTTTCTCCGTAGGAAGTTCTTCAAACATTACGTCCAAATTTGAACAATGAACATGTAAAATTGTATGGTGCCTCAAGTCTTTTGCCAAAACATTTGCATTTCTTTGAATAAGTTTCCTTATCAGTTCCGCGTGAATATCCTTACACAGAATGGGCATTCTTTGGTACCTATCCCGTTGCTCCAGCAAGTCAGAATTGATATTCAACAGGATTTCCAAAATTTCAATTTTTTGCTTTACAATAGAATTGGAATCAAACGCAGATTTTTCAACACACTGGTGAATGACACACTTTGTTTCATCGTTTAGATGTGTCACCAACTCACGCACGTTGCTCACTTCCAACAAATATTGAAGCTGCCTTAACTTTCCATGCCGAATCGCCAAAATGAACCATTTGGTTTTAGTGTCCTGGTCTTCGAGCAGTGTTGGGTTTTTCTTCAAAATTTTTGTTAGAAACGTAATGCCGGAGTACTTTACTGCCAAAAGTAACAAATTTTCATCAAAAAATTTCTGACTTGAAAGCTTATCATTTGCTATACACTGGAAGAGAATTGTTTTGAATAGATTAAAATAATCTCCATAAGCACAAGCCTGGAGTTGACTTTTAAAGTTTAAATGTGTATCTAAACAGACTACCTTGTCACATTCAGTTAAAAGAGTATCAATGAAATGACAAATTTCATTGTTTACAAAGCAATTTACAACAAAGTATGCACTGAAATCATAAATACTTGTATCAAAGCGTACTTTAATCTTCTGGCATTCTAAAACCTTATTTAAGCAATGAATAAGAAATTCTAAAATTTCACTGGCTAACGTCAGACTCAAAAGTTGAACAAACAACTTTGCAAAGTAAAATTCTCCAATGGTTCTGTGAACAAATTTTGGTTCCAAAACTGTGCTCGACTTTTCCAACAGTCCCACCTTTAAAAGCTCGTTTAAATTGACATCCTCTTTGAATGAAATTGGAAGCTCCTCGAGAAGTTCAGGAAATATTAACTGCACAGCTAATCTGATGTGTTGGCGATGAATTTGTTCTGCCGTCAGTAAATTGTCGCCGCAGGTCGCTTTGTATTTTCTGTACTGCTTTTTGATCAACCCCTGGTACAACTCCACAAGAGAGTTAATGTGGATTATCCACGTTTCATTTGGATTTGTTGCAACGCTGTGCTCCTGTGCCTGCTCTTCGTACACTTCTCCAATCAAAAGACATTGAAGAGGGATTCCTGCAATGCCTCCGTCTTTCCGGCTCATTTTTGCATTTAATTCTGCCAAACAGATCTCAGCAAATTGTTCGAGTCGATCCATTACTAGGTTTTTATTACGAGATAACCAGAAATCCTTGAGGAACCTGATTTGGTTTTCTTTCGTGAAAGCCTGGATGTTGTATCCGAATACATTCAGACAATTCTCAACATCTTGAAGAAGATGAGGTCTTTTTGTGACCCAAACTCTAATTGATGGAATTGTTAAAAGATATTTAAGCAGGTCAAATGCAGCTGACGTGTTAAAAGATGTGACTTCATCCAGCCCATCCAAAAGTAGTTCAATTTCCAAGTCTTTTGAATTTAGTTTTATGGAAAGGGAGGAGGTTTGGGCTGCGTTGCTGCAAAATAATATATTTAAAGTACGCTCAAGTAAAGCCTTCCTTTCATCATCGTCATTTGCATCGTTTTGCGCAAAAACAGTAACGAACTCGTTCATCGTGGCAAATAAAACTTTTCGTTCGTTTTCAATCTTGCTTAATTGTTGACCAATGTGTTGAAGAAGTGTTGATTTCCCCATTCCAGGACTGTCCGAAATGCAAACTGAATGAGTTTCAGCCTCGAAAGAATTCATTAGCTCCATCTCATTGAAATGAATCTGACTCTTATCTATGATACTTCGCATGGCTGATAAGTTCCCACTAGATCTGACGTGAATCCACTTATCTCTTTTTTCATCATATTTTATCAAGTGGACTGGAACGCTGGCTCTTTTGCAGATTTTTCTGAAATGTGTTGGAAAGTCCAGAAGGATATAACTGTGGTTGATTCTAGCCTCTTGAATTATCCTTGTAGAATTTTCGACCATTTTATTTTTAAGAATATTGCTTAGTCGCGACATAGTTATTCCAGTGAAGATGAAAATATCTTTTGCGGATTGTAATTGTAATTCCTTAATTAGCTTGTTTTTATCTAGAATATTGCGGCTGATGAGAGTTCTGCTTATGTAATAGCTTGGCACATCCCACTCACGGTAGCTTTTCAGTGTAAATTCATCTTGTATCAAATCTGAAATGACAACATTTAAACTCTTTTGAAAGTAGTATAAAGCTACAAAAATCGTCTAAAAAGAGTTCTACCTGCAATTGAGTCCAACTCGTTAGAACCGAATGCACAAATTAGTTTGTCTAAGGTTGCCCCTGAACCCTCTTTTCCCACCCACAAGGAAATTACTTCATTTACCACTTCCGCTAATCCATCCTTCTCCAACATAAAATTTTTCCTTAGTTTCTTTATATCCTCTTCCTTTACTTCCAGACCCCTTGCAATGCTTTGCCATTTGTCAAAGAGCAGGTGAAAGCTCGTGGAGGATTTTATAATCCTAAAGATCCATTCTGGGGGAAATTCTGGAGTAAAAATATGAAATTTTGTCATTTCATCTTTAACTAACAATACATAAAATTTAATGAAGTTTATAATTACCTGGAGTCCCTACAACAATATGGCTAGCCATGGTTAAGGCTGTTTCAATCAAAAGTACTTTTTCCTTTATGATATCGACTCCTCCTTATAATCAATGTGGTTAAGGTATTCTTCTATAAGGTGAGCCAGCATGGGCGAAGAAAATTCAAACATGGGACAGGAACTACGTTTAACTTAAACAGATGTTTGTTAACAACACCCACTTTTCACTGTTAAGATTTGGTTTTAAAATTCTCTTAAAATATTCAGCAGGAACAACAGTTTTAGATCAGCCTAAACTTATCAACATTCAGTTTCATCATTCAATAATTTATTTTTTGCCTGTGCACAAGTTTTCAGAAAAGTTACATATTGAGAAAATTTTTAGCTGCCACGCTCAAGTTTATTTTTGGAGAGTCCAACATTGAAACTGTCAACTCAAGAGTCAAAAATTTAAAGAGGTTTTTCTTAAAATAGGGAATATACGGATTTAAGTGAAGCCGCGATTACAGAAGTTGACAAGAAAGATAAAATGTGTTTTGAAGTTTTATCAAGCTTCTTTTAAATATTATTGGAAGTAAGTTTAAAAATAAAAAAATTGTCTTATATTCGCAAAGAAACTCTCGAAAACTTTCACAATCTTGTTGATACTCGAGCAAACAATATCTTATGACCATTAATTGTCCAGATTCCACATAGGAAATACAATCACATGGATTGAATACATTGTAGGAAAAAAATTAGCACTGAAACACGCTAAAGTACAAAATTTTGCCGTGCATTGACAAAACCTTCAGTTCACTACGAAAATCCATTTTTTCAATTTTATAATCATTGAATTCCACAGATAAAACTAAACGACTTTTTGGAAGAGTCCAAGGATTTTTTACCTTCCTTCATGTTTCAATTCCAACATCCTGAGAGTTGAAGCCCTCCTTCAAATTTCATTTTCTGTTGAAGTCCATCTTTGAAATATTCGACTCCAATCGTCCTTAAAGATTATACAGGGATGAAAAATTTGAAGTCCGCAGAACGACAGTCAGCGCCATGGCGTGAGTAAAAGTCCTATTTGTCTTCCAAATAAAAACGTAAACCTAATATAAAAAAATCATTTTAAATGAATTTTGTCGTTTATTTTATTCATAGCACAAATGAACAGTAAAGTAGACCTACCGTTATGTAATCCAAGAATTAAAGATGCCCCATGTTTTGCAGTTAAAATTTTCTTGAATCTGTAATTGAATAAAAATGCACGTTTGAAAGTTTTGTCTTTCAACTTATTGCGCTGTAAAAAACGCAAAATTCAAACCATGTAAAACTTACTTTGCATTTGAAAAACTTTTTATTCCTTTGTTGATAATTTGGTTAAAAATCCTGGAGAAATATTGCGCAAATAAAGCCACTCTAGTCAGTTCCATCTCCTTTTCTGAAAACATATTTTAAAACATTGAATCCAGATCAGATCTCTATTCCAGACAAGAGTTTCTAATTTAACTTCAAAGCAAACTTTGGTTTGTTACCTCTTATAAAACTGAATTACTTTCACTTTTGTCCGCACAATTTCCTCTCAACAAAATCCTAATTTTTTAAGTTTCTTCAATAATTTTCTAATAACGAATCCACTTTGCAATAATTTTATAGCACATTTTGTGTCCCTAACTATTTTTAAAAATTATTAAATAATTAAATAACTGCTGGATTGAAAAATCCTGTCAAAAATGAACTCTCAGATAAAACACTCCTTTTCCTGTGTTGATAAACAGACAAGTCACATAGCAACAAGTAGATTTTCTCAAGGCAAGCTGTTCTGTCTGTGCATAGAATGTGAAATTCAAAGTATTTTTTATTTCGCCTTAGGGAGAAAACATTCTTCTCTGCTTTGGCGTAACCCCTTCTTCAAATCCACCTGCATTACTTCCGCGTTCACCACCAAACAAAAAAGGAAATGATACTGCCCATACATTTAGAAGGGATGGAATAATAATGCTATGTCCTGGGAATTTTTCGTCTTATAGAAAACTGTACGGTCCTCAATGTTTTAGGATATTTCATAACCTACCTGTATATTTCCTGTCAAATCTCTTCCTTTGTTATAAAACCCATGCCACAATTTTAAATGCACTTTGATTTGAAAGGAAAAAATCATGACTTTGTTGCATTCCCAAGTTTATGATTTTTGTATGAGCAAGTAAGTAATAAGATCTTATGTTTTATAAAGGAGAGGTGACTATTTCCTATTTTTTCTAAAATAAATAAATATTTATTGGGAAAGCATCCAAATTTGCATATTATAAAATTATAAAATTGATTACGATTTTTATTTAGTTGTTCCATAAATAGTTTCCAAGTGAGTGTAAAATTATTTATTAACATAAAAAACATCACAACTTTGAAATTTCGAGTTCGTATATCTGATAAGCCGTTTCTCCAATTTTATTCCGAATGGTTTTGTCAGCTCCCTCTTTCAGAAGAAATTTTACTTCTAGATCAGGTTTATCCCATCTGTTTTGGTTTGCATTTGCAAATTTGCAATGTGAAGAGGAGTGTTTCCTTCGTTGTCAACCGCGTTGATGTCGACACCTTTCTTCAGCAGATCATTTAATACCTCCTCGTACATGTGATGACCATCTGCCATGTGATGCAGCAGATTCCAACCTTTTTATTTACTTGAAGAACATTTGCTCCGCGACCACAAAGCAGGCTAACAATGCTCTTTAAATCCTCAAGTTCACTTTTGTAACAATTTCCGGAAACTAAGTTATGAAGGGGACTTTCCCCTTTTACGTTAGTTACATTTACGTCCAATCCTAAACTCAAGCACCATTCTACTGCCTCCTTGTGTTTATTTAAAGCCGCCAAATATAGTAAACTGTTTCCATTTTCATCCAAAACTGTTCCATCGGCCCCCTTACTTACCAGAAAATAAGCTATATATTCCAGTTTAAAGGGCAACCTGGTTTTTAAAAAATATTTATATTTGATGCTTATTCAAAGCGTGGCTTAAAACGAAGTCTAGACAACGCTAACAAGGAAACACATAAATGTACATAAATTGCATGCAAATAATGTACTTTTTTATGGTTCCGCAAATGGAGAATTCGCAAAAATGTATTTTGACATTGCTTTTAATACAAATTGTACTCTTTTGTAAATTAATCATGCAGACAAGAAAAAATTCAATTATATTGGGGAAATTTAAATGAGTTTGTTAAATACTTTAAAATATTTAAGTATAGTGAAAACAGTGCCTGAAAGCAAATAAATACGAGTTCCATTTTTTTTAGCTATTTTTGATTTCAAAATGATAACTTTCAGAATTAAACAAACATTTGAAAAGAGACAAAAGAGTCTGGTAAGGCGAAATGAAATGTAATTTTGAAGTGTTTAGTCTTTAAGATTCAATTTTAACTTTCGCATACGGAATTGCTGAACGCTCATATAAAGGAGATTATAATTACCGCTATAATATTTTACTTTTCTTGTCCGCACTTTAATTTACACTAGTTAGCAAATCTATCACTCCTTTGTCTTCTAAAACAGAATAAATTGACGCAAAATTGTACAAAATGAGACAACGTTGTGTCCAGCCTAAACAGTTAGAGTTGCAAAAATGGAAATTGTAAAGCATCCTTTAGGTCTTTTGTTATCCGAGAACTCAATTTCAAAAAGAACGAGTAAAATTTGAAAGAAACATTTCATTTTAAAAATCATAAACAACTATTTTGAAATGGCTTTCTACTTCACCTAAAAAGTAAAACTAGAGCAGGAGAAACTATACCTAAAATGATGCCGAGCCTAGCAAAACGGAATAAAATGCTCGATGCACTTTGTGAAATAAAAATGTTCGTTGATTTTTGGTAGGATGAGATCTTGTTTCTGAGAGTAGGAAGTAAATAAACGGTTGTAAAACCATTAACCGACTAGCTGAACGTTTGCATTTAAAAAGTGTGGTGGGATCTAACATGCATCTACACCAGCTCATAATACCCCGACTCCATCACACTCATCCCGGCTAATATTCAATATCTCTCATGCCTCTCATCTCCTGCTCTGGTGGACTCTCTCCCTCGGAAGAACATTCATTCATCTCGGAGTGCTCAACGAGTGACTTACTATTATACTTGATCGTGTCATACTGATTTACTCACCTGAATAAAGACTTATCTGTTCTTATCTTAACTATAATTAATTGTGCCTTGACCCTTAATTATTATAACATTACAAAAAGTATGCAGCAATAATTTTTCCTGTATTTGCCAATTTGTGCAAAATATACTGCAAAAATATTGAAAAGCTATAAAAATTTCCATTTTAACTTCAATGCCTGTAAAAATGGCTATTTATTCTGTTTTTGCAAATTTTGCAAAAACTTGCATTTAAATTTGCAAAACTAGTAGCGTGTTCTTAATCAGTATGTCGGTGAGGTTAAAATGATATACTGCATGCATTTTTGCAAATTTTTGCAGTAAATTTGCAACAATTCGCAAAAACTGATTGCATATTTGAAATCAGCGTATTTGATTTGCTTTAGTGCAACCAAAATATTAC
>JAANSO010002948.1:0-12392 GCA_036507315.1 Lepidocyrtus fimetarius | reverse complement strand
ACACCCTAAAAACGCTAAAGATTTTTAGGGTCATGATTTTTCTTGCTTGCCTGGCTACTAAATGAATATTTTTATGCAATTATTTTTGTTATAATAATTTCAGTTAATAACCTAATTAAAATTAAAAACAGCAATTAAACGGCTGGTTAATATACAATGTGCACTGCCAAGATGCCTTTCGTATCTATTTTGATGTACAGTATTGTAAAAACAAAATAATACGAAAATAGAAAGTAAAAACTCGTTTTTCAAGGAAACACTATTATTACATACGGCTTTACATAACTATTACATGACACAGCCTTACTAATAGTATTTTAACTTGTTTTTTAAACAATAAAGTAACAAAGTAACAAAGTACAAAAGGAATAACAAACAAAAAAGGTTAATGAACAATATTATAGATAAATGATTAATTAAAGATTTTCACAAGAGATCTTGAAGTCACAAACGGCAGTTAAGTAGCAACAGCGCACAAGATAATTCCTTAGATAATGAAGAAGCTGGAACAGAAGTTTTTGAAGTGCCTGTAGGAATAAAGATTCAAATAATTATCAAAACGTCAATAATACGTAACAATTAGATATAAAAACTATTTTAAGTGTCTAAAAATTACTTTTTCAGCGTCCAGAGTTGTTGTCTCCTGCCAATGGCATGACCAACGGCTTGCATTTTTTCTCATGTGCTCTGAAGGCTTTCCTTGATTTAAAGGTTTTAACACAGCAGATCTTACAAGTGAATGGGGATTGGTTTGGGTGATCCATCCTGTAATGTTTGTCCACGTCCTTCAAATTGGAAAACTTTGCTTTGCAGTATTGACACTTGTGTAGGCGCTTGGAAGCCGACTTCTTTTTGTATTTCTTCGCTAACTTCCAACAAGTGGCGCAGTATTCATTTTTATCGCGTTTGCGATTTTTCTTGGGTTTGTTCTTACGAGAGGAGCGTCTTGTATGGATTTCCGTGGAAGTGCCAGCTTTAGAAGTATTTTGTTCTGGAACTGCCTGTGAAGACGAAACAGAAGAAGGGCCCGGAATAGGATCTGCTTGGGCGATGACTCCTTCGTCAATTTGAAGAGGTGCTGCGGTGGAAGTGTTGTTTCCTTCTGGAGTTGGCACCACAACACGCGTTAGTTGAACACGAGGTTGTAAGGCAACTGGAACAATCAGAGGTTGAGATGGGTGCAAAACTGGCCTGGTTTCTCCAACGGAACATTTCATCTTTGTGTTTTCAAGTTCATTAAAATGGCTCATTTTTGCATGCATGTTTCTAAAGCGAACGTAAGGGAACATTTGCTCGCAAAAGTGGCATTTGTACCCGTTGTGAGATTTTTTATGCAGAGCCAGGGACTTCTCATCAGGAAAGGATTTGGAGCAAGAGGTGCAGGCTAAAGGCTTCTCAGCATGGTTCATTTCATGCATTTGCAAGTGTTTCTTCTTTTGAAAACCTTTTCCACATTCGCATATGAAAAGTTTTGCGGGGATGCTTCCCTGTTGAGTAGATCCGGACGGTGGTGTGGGGTTCAGTGATACGTTTTCAGGGTTTCCTACTCCAGGAGGATAATAAACAACGAGTGCATTGGAAGTTCCAACGGGTAACTTGGGAGGTTCCTGCGTGTAGCTTGAGCTCTCCTCTGTCTTCAGTTCGACTTTTATATCTTGAAGACTAATGTTTGGCGTTGGCGTAGTCCCAGAAGAATCGATTCCAGACGGGTCATTTTTCAGATCGACTTCAGGATTTCCCTCTGCATGAAAATTATAAACAAGTGCATTGGATGAGGTTCCAGCGGGTAAGTTGACAGCTTCCGGGGTGAAGCTTGAGCTCTCCTCTAGTTCGACTTTCATTTCTTGAAGGCTAGTGTTTTGCGTAGTTCCAGATGAATCACCAGACGGAGTGGTTCCATCCTCTTCTTTAAGTTCGATTTTTATATCTTGAAGACTAATGTATTGCGTAGTCCAAGAAGAATCGATTCCAGATGGGTCAGGTTTCAGATACACTTCAGGATTTCCCTCTGCATGAAAATTATAAACAAGTGCATTGGATGAGGTTCCAGCGAGTAAGTTGAGAGGTTCCGGGGTGGAGCTTGAGCTGTCCTCTAGTTCGACTTTCATTTTTTGAAGGCTAGTGTTTTGCGTAGTCCCAGATGAATCACCAGGCGTAGTGGTTCCATCCTCTTCTTTAAGTTCGATTTTTATATCTTGAAGACTAATGTTTGGCATAGTTCCAAAAGAATCGATTCCAAATGAGGTTCCAGCGGGTAAGTTGAGTAGTTCCGGGATGGAGTTTGAGTTGTCCTCTTCTTTGAGTTCGAGCTTTATTTCTGGAAGGCTAATGTTTTGTATAATTCCAGAAGAATCGATTGCAGACGGAGTGTTTCCAACCGGAGTTTCACCGAATGTAGAGCCAAGGTCAGGTTTAAGATCGATTCCCTGTTGATTGCCCATTAAACCATCTGCATTTTCTCCTTTGATTTCTATCCCATTCGGTTCAAAAGATACCGGAGCATAATGATGTGATGATGATGGAGCGGGGAGCACAAGTGTCGAGGAAGAGGCTCTTACTTGAAACAACTGAGGACGAAAATGGCAACCACGACGCTGAAAGTTCATTGTGGAAGATGCCATTGGAGTTGAAAAACTTGCTGCTATTCGCATTGGAGCAAACCTGACCCTACGCCTTTTCTTTGCAAGAGCTATTTCTGCCCCTCTTCTTCCATCCGTTTCCTTTCTAAGTTCCTTTTGCAGATAAGCTTTCTCACTTGTGGAAATGATTTCCTTCTCTGCTATCCGATGTTTCAACTCATCCACCTTTCCATGCAAGCTATTCACATACTCCAGAATGTTTGGACGTTCTGAGGCTTCAAATAATGCAGCAGGGGGGCCCAGTGAAAAATTCCTGTACCAGGTCTCCATCTCATGTTGTAATTTGATAAGCTCAAGTTCATCCCGGCAAGGAATAACCTGTCCTTGACGAGTCCCTTCTGTCCCTTCAACTTCAATCTTTATCTGCTCCATTGCCGCACACTTCCTTATCAATGACGTCGTTGGAGTATCAGCACAGTTCACAGTGAAGGTGGAGTTAACCGCCACAGAACAGCTGCAAAGAGATTAAAAATCATTAAATTATACCACCTCATTGGAAAACAGCTGTGATTAGCTATTAATTAACACGAATGAATTAAAATTATTAGAAAATACGTTATCTTAACTATTAAATGGGTAATTAAAAATTGCCACCAATACAATACCAAATAAAGTAAGTAATTTTAACTTACAGATTAAAAAGGCTTCTGGATACGATTAGGGAAGCTAATTACTCAATTACTGCACTTTAGTTAATTTTAATTGATTTTAACAATTAAAAAATTCTCTCAAAAACCAAAACTTCGAGGATGGAAGAAGAGGCCAACGAGCACATTTCCTTTTCGGGCGGGCTGAATCCTTGTGTATGGATGATGCACACTGCACGTGCAGTACGATACAGGGTCACGTGCTATTTTATGAATGTGGCAGATTTTGTGTGGAAAAGTGACTGGCGACAGAACAAAGAGGATTTCTTTCCGACAAAAAATGCCAACTATGAAGTTGCATAACAGTAAAGGAACAAAATAAATCAATACCAAATGATAATCATAATTTATTCACAACTTGCTTTCTCTATAAACTGCAGACCTTATAAAACGGACTTGTCCATATAGCAACACATTTTTTGATATTTTGATAATTCTGTACTAAATCTAATCTGCAAAAATCCTTAGGGGGTGGTGATCTGGAGCTAGCTGGGAATCTCATCAGGCAGACACCGGAAGTTATCCTCGCCTGTCAAAAGAAATTAAGGATTTTATACGATTATGATTCGTATGGAGAGTGTAAAATGTGTTTACCCATGCAGTCCTGAACGCATTTTGCTCCTTCGTCACTCTCCGGATCGGGAGCGCAGAGATGTTCACACTCCGTCCAAGTGCAATAGTGAAGCGCTTGATAGTCCGCCACCTGGGGCAAGCTGAATGGAATACTTGCGAAGATAAGCAGGATAAATAGAATTGGTAACCCCATTTTGTACTTAAGTTTCCTTCTTGTTTTAAAAGAAAGCAGACGATGAAGAGAAAAATGGTTTGGAAGTTTTAATAACAACTTTGCTTGTTCAAAACAAAATTTAGCAAAGCCAGGAAACATTGCGCAATTTGTTCAATAACTTGCTTCATTTTTATTTCAATAGGAAGGCAAACGAGCTATTGTTTTATTTAATTACGCAATAGCTAATACCCGAGGAATAAAATAAGCACTTGCTTAGTTGATTTCATTAACTTTTTCAAGGTTGATCTCATTTTCATACTGTTTTATTTATCGCATCAGATATTAACAGAAATAACAAAAATAAGTCTATTAAATCCTTTCCTATTTAGCAAATTCATAACAAAAATGTAAAAAACATACAAAAGATTGCAATCATGGAAAATTGAAGCGTGGACTACATGAAGCACTGACTTAATCACTTGCATACTTTAGGTTGTTTTCCTTAGACTTGGCTTCCTGTTTTGACAGAAATTGAGTTTTTATTGATGTTGATAACAAAGTTGGAAATCATGTTATTTCTAACGTGTATTTAAGTCATTTTATCATACTGCATTAAACTGTTAATGCATATTTACATATTTTTATTGAATTTAGAGTATAATTCTAAAAATTGTCTTGTTTTTTAATGTTTTTCATATTCTTAAACTGTTTATGCCAACATCGTGTCCAAAATCCAAACAGAAAATAGTCTGTCTTACGAGAATGTTGGGATTATCTGCACTGTACGTTTCCAAAAATGCTTCCGCTTTCACTCCGTTGGTTATCCAAAGCACTTTTTTCTTCGACAAGGCTTTCTTCTTTTATCTCTATCCTTATCCTTATTCCACGCAATTGGAAACTTCCGGCGTTGCTAAAATAAGCAAAGCCAAAGGATGGAAATCATTCCCTTTTTATATCTCTCTGTTCCTCACTTCTGGGGTTATCGGGATAGGTTGCAACTTTTTCCTTTTCTTTGCTTACTTCCTCAAATTCCAAAACTATTCCAATTTGCCACTATTTCAAATTATTGTGTATGGTTTCAACGGAAGCGTGCTCGGATGCGGTATTAACTGTTTCTTTTTCCTATGGCTGACTAAAATTGAACAAAAAATTAATCTGCTAGTCCGGTTCGAGCGAATGTGTAAGTAATAATTAATCAAAAAATGTTTAGTTTAATTTTAACAGTTATTTTTGCAGGTATCCAGGCTCTTCCTCAACAAAAGGGCCAGGATTTGAAGAAATTTGATGTTTTGGGGGTTATTTTAAACATGCTTTTGTTGATGTATGGTTTTCTTCCTTTGGTCTTCGTTCCACTTGGCGTTTGGAGTTCTTTAGATCCTTTCCGGTATATTTTGGAGGGAATGCTCCCACAGGAATGCTTTCTTCTCAGGCTTTTCACCCTCATTTTACGGATTTTCCTTTCCTTTATCGTTGTGATTGATTTCCTGAGGATTTTAACTTTCACTTTGTACGTCGGTCTCCTCTCCCTCTCCATCATACTTTCCTCCATCAAATCCTTCTCTGAAATGAAGCGGACCACCTCCATCAAACTCTACACCTGCCTAAGAATCCTCTTTGTTGAGGCGCACAGCGTTGTAAGTCTTTTCACTGTGGGGATGCTTTTCACAGGGCAGCTCGGTATTATCTGTCCACTTTGGATTGCAATTTGCTTTGGGGCCATCCTGCCCCCTTCTTTCACTTTTGCGTGTTATCTCGCAGCTTTCCTGATAAGTTCAGTTATGGCGGTTTCCGTTCCTTCTGCTGCGCTTGTTTATGAAAGTTCTGGAGAGCTACTTTGGAAAATGAGGAGTCGATTTTATAATAAAAACGGCTTGATTGGGAGGTGGAAAGCGCAAAAGAAAATTTCAATTAATTGCGGGGAATTATTTCCTTTGAAAAGGGACACGAGTGGGACTTTCCTTCAGGTTTTGATTGGCCGATTGGTGGATGCAATTCTTCTTATTGAACCGGTTTGAATAAAAAGTATTTTAGAGCTACTTTGCCTACGGTTTTGAAGCCATTTGAGGAGTATTTCTGAAAATATCACTGCTACAGATAAAAATGCACTTCCAACTACAACAATAAATGCTTGCGAAATCCTTCCACTCATGCATAGCCCGTTCACTTTCTCTTTTTCTTTTACAAGTCTGGACGGTGAGAGGATCCTGTTTCTGTCTTGAACTCTTACGGAGTGTCGTAACGCAATTGCCTCTTCCAACCATCTCTGCTCAATTCCAACTTCCATCAATAGTTTTAAATTCTTCCCAAGTTTTGAATGATTTGGCGGAAGTATTGCTGAAAAGGTCGGGCCAAACCCAAACAACTCTTTGCCCATCCAACAACTTTTACCTTTCCAACTTCGTCCTTTGAAGTTGCCCTCGCCTTCATCTTCCGCTTCATTTTCTTCGTCTTCCTCCAATTCCAAAAGAATTGCTTTTGCGGCTGCAGTTAATTTAATAATTTCCGTCCAGAGATTTGCCATCGCAAGTTTTTCATTGCAAAGCAGCTTCTCCAACACAGCTTCCCACCTTGCCCTGGGATCAACTCTCGTCTCTGAGGTAGAAAGTAGTCGGACGTATGATTTCATTTCCTTGCTGAAGAAAGTCGTTTTCGGGAGACTTTGGAATGTTCTGTTGAGAATTTGATAGTAGTCCCCTTCGTCCAGCAACAGCGTGAAGTTATTTCCCTCCAACTCCTCCAACTTTGTCAAGGTCAATTCTTGGCGAGGAAGCACAAGGAAGGTTGTGACGTCGGCGGTGTACAAGTCGACAATGATGGTTGTGCAAAGCATCCAAAATATGAAAAGGAAGGACAAATCCTTTCGTGGGACACTTCCTCGTCCCGGAACCATCCCTCCAAGAACAATCATAAAAGCTCTGACCTTTCTTTCAAAAGTGCAAGGGCCACGCAAGGTCAGAAATGTCAATGCAACAGTGAAGCCTTGTATGATTACAGTACAAGGAATATCAAATGCAGTAAAGAATCTGTATGCACTCCAAATCTTCTCTATTTGAACTCTTTTTCTTCCGCAGTACATGAAATTGCTTAGAGGAGTTCTTCTCTGAAATAGCTGGGGAAGCTCAGAGCTTCCATTGTGTAAGAAATAAACATTCCAAAATGCGAAAACGTCCCGTTCAGGAATGTCCATCGATTCAATTGTTGAAATAAAAGTAGGAATGGTTCTGTTGAGCAAAAAGGTCAAAGGAATTCTCAGGTCAAGAATGTTTTCGGATTCGAGAGGTACCCACAAACTTCGGTTGGAGGAGGAGGCAAGCAAGGCAGAGAAAAGGAAAAGTGGAATCTGAGGGTTTAGCCCGAAAGGACTGCTTTCATTCGTCCAATAAATATCTTTCATGCTGGGGTATACCGACAAAGCTTCTTCGACGTAGTCTGGACTTGCGTCGTGAAAATCCAAGACCATTAACTCCTCCATTTTGAATTAGATCGTGAAGAATGAAAAATTGTCTGAAATATTACGGAAGAAAATAAAATATCAAAAACTTTCACCTCAGATCAGATAATGTATTTCAAAGGTACTAACCCTTTGTTATGCTGCATTACTATATCAATCACTAACTTTATTTTTACAATAAAACATCTTCAAAATTGGCCCAAAAACTCACGCTTATCGCATTCACCATTTCGATTTAAACTGTAACAAGTGTTATCCATTTATCAGATTGAAAGTTTTTCTTCAGGAAATAACAGTTAAACCTAGTTGGAAGGTTATTGATTGCGTGCATTTGCGTCAGTTTGAATAAACTGTAATGTTAAAAATTAATGAGACCTAGATTAGTAGGACCGAGACCAAATGAGACCGTTTTTAAAGTCTCGATTTACTTATAGTTTAGGTGTTAAGAGCTAGGTTTGGTTAAGTTGATAATCAGTTACATTCTCGTTTCCCGTAATATGCAAAATAATGGGCTTAAAAGATTGCGCAGTTCAAGTGAGAAATTGTTTTGGCAACTTTTTTAGTATTTATCATAATAATTCTAAGGTAGTGCATAAAAGAAAGTAATATGAATACATTTCATTGGAATTATGTTTAATTGAAAAAATAGTAAAAATAGTAAATGTAAAAATACTATTACAACGGCAAAATTATCATCAGTAGAAATTACAGGAACGACTGTACAAGATGAAAGCGTCTACAAAAAGATAATTCATCACGAAAGAATAATAGTGAATGACAACGACAGCTTCCAAGGTCCAGATTAGTTGAAGCCAGACGGGCACCAGCGACTCATTTTTTCTTGTTCTTGGTGGGAAGTTGCTTGGAACTTGGACAGCGGCTACGGCTGAAAAGTAAATAAAATGTTATTAAGCATGAGTTTCAACATAATTTCAGTAGTAATTAAGTTACTGACAGACTTACTGTTTTTTAGTTGCGAAATGATTGAGGTAGAATCGAACGTTGCCTGATTTTGTTCTGCAAACGGAACAGATAAACCTCTGTTGCCTCCTGGGCTTGCCATTACAGAGATTTTTGTGAGTCTTCAAGAATGATTCGGTATCGAAATCTGCTCCACAAACTTTGCACTGAAAACAATCCCCAACAAAGTCGAAGTTAATGTCTTCGAGACAAGCAAAATGAATGCCAATGCGATCCGCTCGTCGAAATGTAAAGGGCAAGTCTGTGGAACCGGGAGCCTGATTTGAAGTGGAGGCGACTGGTTCTCGCTTCTTGGCTCGCCTAGATCGTTTTGGTGGAGGCGGTTCTGCAAATGCGTTGGTCAACGAGCTATCACCTTCGGTGGTGGCTTCATCACACTTCGTTTCCTGAGGTTGAGAAGTGTCAGCAGAAGTGCCGTAAAGAATGGATCTCAGGAACGCCTTTGCTTCTTCATCTGATTTATCTGCGATGCTCCTAAAATAAACAATTTAAATTACACAAAAGCTAATTAATTATATTTATAAAGTTTTAAATAACGCAGCTTACATTTGCAGCCATTCAGTAACTTCAGCAAGTAGTTCCTCCTCCGTTTCCTCTCCAGTCGAGGTTGGCTCATCAATGCAATCGGTTTTTAAAGTTTCCGCTGGAGGAGCGTATTCCGGAAAGAGTAACGGCATGGTTGGACTTTCAAAGCCGCGACTTCCATTTTCATTGACTGGAGGCTCAACATCCATAGCTTCATCTGTTTCAGTCGATCCAAGAGCAAACTCCATAAACTTGTCTTGAACCTCTGTAACCTCTTCAATTGCCTCCTCCATCTGCTCCTCTTGTGTGTGAAAGTACTTCATTTGATCTCTCGCGGAACTTGTTGGGGTGACAGGATTTAAAGCGGTTTCCCAATCAAGGTTTGGAGGAGGTCGGGCTGGCACCCTCTTGTTGTCAATTATTATCATGCGCATCTTGCAATCAACTTTGAAATCAGGAATTCTTTCAGTTTTAAAAGCGCAATTTTTAGGCGACTGTACAGGAGCAGAGCTAGGTCTTAAATGAAGAAGCTCCAGGTCATGCCGGTCCTTAAATACTTCTCAAAATCCATTTTTAATGCAAATCACGAGCAACAGGGCCAACAAAGAACATTCTTTCTTTCATCGCAAAATATGCAACTACGCACTGGAAAGTAGGTTGCTGATTTGAATGAAGTTTTTGACTTGCATTCCTTTCAGTATTCAATCATTCATTGAAAACGTGAGCGCAGCGCTGTGAAAAGAAAAATTCATTTTAAAAGCGAAGGAATTTAAATTAAAAATCTCTATTCCAGAGAAATGTATGGAAGGCGTTTGAGCTGAATATTATTATGTAAAATCTATCAGTATTATACTTGGATAGCTAGTATGATTAGTATCTTTAGTCGTGGTATGATTGGAAATACTTTGATATTTTTGTTAGATGTACAAGGAAGTATTTAAATTGTTAAACGAACAGTAGAATGATTGTGATTATTGACATTTTGAATAAATATGGTTGAATATGTGCATAAACCAAGAATCTAGGAGATACTATGCAAATCGTAATTGAAATATCAGATAATAATTTAGTAACGGTAACATTCACGAATCCACCAAGCACCAGCATAAATCCTAAACTTAATTGCTACTTAAATATATTTAAATCAGTATTGTTACCTTCCGAAGAATATGATTTTCAACGAGGCATACAAGGGCATACGAGGCATGCAGAAAGGCAAAGTCATACAAGGTAAAAGTAAACGAGTAATTAATCGATTTCTTAAGTTTAATTAAAGACAATTGATTATGTTAATTAAATACATTGAATTGCTTCACTAGAGAATATGACTTAACGAAGACAATATTCAACGAAAATGTTTTGTATGTAAGTTTTGTATGATTCCAGTTGAAAGCATTTTGCTTCAACTTTAGATTCTAATGAATGGAGCATTCCTTAAAGTATTTTAATATAAATGATTTTCAGACATTGCTCCTAGAATCCTTCCTTTCTCTGTGATTTCAATATGTTACCGGTTTTGAACGTATCAAGATTTCTTTAATGATTCTGGCATTTTTATTATTAATTCGTTATTCTCATTGTAGTTGATTGATACAACGACTATGATCCAGGTTTACTTCCGGTAGTCTTTATTTGCATAAAATTGTGATTAGCATTAGATTTTATTCAGTTTTATACTTTCTCTCTGGTTGCTACATACGCGGTTATAATTTTTCAGTTTAGGTGTTAAAATTGTTTAGGCATTATTTTGTAAATTAGGAGGAAAGCTACATATTTTGTAATCAATTAGGTTTATTATTTTACATGTATGAATAAATAAATAATAGAGTATGTACCTAACCCCAATTTTGAATTAGTTCAATATTATCGAGAAACCTACAAAAATGACTTTTTATTACTATTCGCATTTTGTAAACATGTTTAACATTGTTTCTTGCTTTCACCTTGTCCCCTTCCATGTGAAATTAGATTCGCTATGGATTGTTCAAAATCATATTCACCGTAATGTGGTAATAATTAACTGATTTAAATATAGTTAACTAGCAATTAAGTGGGTTTATGCAGGTGTTTGGAGGATTCGTGAATGCTTATATTATGCTGACAAACACCCAATCAACTTTCTCCTTGAATTACTACAAAATTAATAAAACATGTTCTTTGTTATCCTTTCAGACCTTTTCACTCACCCTAACTTATGGCATAATAATATTTAAAACTGTTTATCAAGCTTAGAAACCTTTAGCTGCCTCTTTGCAAAACATTTTTTGTTAATTTCAACTTTCTCTTTTGTGAAGGACAACACCGGTTAAGAGTACATCAGCAATTGCTGTTTTTTACATTTTATTTTGTAATCTATATGCATCAATATTGTAACATTGCTATGAATTAACTAAAATTAGAAATGTTGTGGACAGAAGCTAAATCCAATAAAAATGCAATCATACAATCAAAATTACAAAAGAATATCTTATTGATCTGTCTCCTTTGCCCCATCCTGCCTAGAACTATTCAAACAACGGAAAAATACGTAATTCTAAGCTACATAATTAAACAAAGCCTAAATATTTACCATTTTATCCTGTCTTTATCATAATCATAACTAAAAACTTAATTAAATCTGCATAATCACCTCCACTCTTCAGACTTTTGCTGTGGCTGTGGCTCGAGCTAATTTAGTTCATGACGGCTTTTCATTTGTGTTGAACGAGATACTTCCTGTTTTATGTTTAACTTGAAACAAAAAAGTGGTATTAAAAGTAAATTGAGTTTAAAGTGTAAATTTTAATTAATTAAAGGTAAGTTTATTACAATTATTTTATAATTATCCTAATTTTAAGGATAATTATAAGTTGTGTGAATTAAATTAAGGTAAAGTAGTGAATTAGTAAAAATGGCATAGTAAAACAAATTTTTGTGGGATGCCTTTTCTATTAATATTTTTACTATTGCAGATGGCTTGTAGTCGTAGCGAACCCTTAAACTACGAGATAACTGTGGAGGTACCCACCGGAAGGACACTCACTTTGACCGATCAACTCCAAATGCCTCTGGGAATAAACACTAGGATTGAGGATGTCAAAAAATTGATATTTGAAAAAGTAGTACAAATCCCTTCAAACGATCAATTGCTCCACTTCGAAGGCTACGTCTTGAAAGACGGGAAAACACTGGAGTCTTACAGAATCAAGAGTGGATCTGTAATCCAACTTCTTTACCAAAGTGGGGGAGAAGACGACCCTTCACCAACTGAAATCTCCAACCCCAAAGAAGAAAAAGAAGTGGCCGACATTGGAGCAAGCTGGAAAGGATACAGCAAAGGTCTAAGCTTGGAGGGAACTTGTCCAAAGCCGGATTGCGTGTCAAACAACCCAAACTGGGCGGGGTTTGTCGTTCGACAAGAAGGGTACGGAAAGGTGGTTATC
>JAANSO010002947.1:0-12394 GCA_036507315.1 Lepidocyrtus fimetarius | reverse complement strand
ATAGAAAGGATGAAGAAGGAGATAGGAAAAGAGCGATACGCTCACGTGTTCATTCTTCTTTTTGTCTTTTTCTCCTGAACAAAGCTTTTTTATAAATAAAATTATATTTCCCATTTTCTTGTCCGTTTATAAGTTTATAGAAATGTTTTAGTTGAGAAGCTTTAGTTTTTAAGGGACAGAAAATTAAGTCTCCACAAAAAAAAGTCCATTACAACCTTCTTGGGATATTCCAGCTGCAATATTTTGGGTGATACTTAATACAAATAAAAGAAATTTGGCTGGACAGGGAACGAAGGGTCTCAAACTCCCGCTTGCGTATCTAAATATACCTACTTGAATGAAGCGTTATTATTATTACAGTAGAATTTTATTTTTACTGGATTTTGGCCTAGTATAACAATATACTTGATCTATTTTTTAAAAACCAGCAGTCACTTATTCAATTACAGAAAGGAAGTTGGAGAGATACAATAAGAATTTTCAAACCCTCCAAAAAATCTTTCCTGTCACAGGGAAAAACTCTACACTTCCTCGATAGGGGCTTCTTCCCCTTTTCCGTAATAAATTTGTTCCTTTTCTAATTCTATCCAGAAATACAAAGCTTTAGCTGTAAACCTTGTGTAGCTCACCGGAGAAGCAAGCCTTATACACGAGAAAGAAGTTCCAGACAACAAAAAAAGTATTTTCACTAATGTACGGAAGATGAACGTTAAAATCATTAAATGTGCTTATTTTTTCTGTCCCTCTTCCTTTCTTCCTTCCCCTTCTCAACAAACGCATCCTGACTTTGCTTCAACCTATTACGTGGAAAATGACAGATGACGCATTGGGATTTCCTTAAGAAAACATTGCGTTTAGCTAGAGCAATGAGATGAGATGGAGCAATTCCAGCATCCGAACTCAAGGGCTGCCTTTATTGTACACTCATTTTATAAAGATATTTCATCATTCATTCCTCTTAAAACACACATCCCGTATGCATTTTAAAGGCTTTTAAGAACGGAAGGGGACTTTTTCTTTTAGATTATTCTCTTTCTTGTGCAGTAATGATTGAAGGGTCTTCCACTACTGAAAGCCTCAAAGATATAGAGAAGGGGTATAAATGCTTTAGGAAATTGATATTTTAATACGAAAAACGATGGAAATAACGCTTTTAAATAGTAGATGAGATGGCTTCCACATATACCATAAAATAGTTTTTGTATTTGACACTGTTGAATCAACATCCGGTCCTGGAGGAAATGTGAACTGTATAGTGCAGTCGGTCGAGAAAGAAAAGCTGGATGTACATGTAAGAAATGCTCCGAAAATACGGATTTGAGTAAAAAGAGGGGATGAAGAACGACGCAGGAATAAAGAGCATAGATATGAATAGAAAGCAAAAGCTTCATTCTAGCCTTATATAATCCTTCCCTATTCCGTTATCAAGATTTTTAAACGCAAAAGCAGATGCTGATAAAAATGAGAAAATAAGAAAAGTTTGTTTAAAGAAAAAAATTATTTCCTCAAGTTACCTTAATTTCGACAAGCTGTCCGGGATGGGGATAGAGGTTGAAATTTTGAAACTTCCAACGAAAATATTTTTTCCAATCTGTTTCCTTTTAAAAATTGTTTCCCTTCTTCCTTCCCAGTCTCAAAAGCAAAGAAATTATGACGATGGGAGGTTTTTATACGGTTTCGAATTCAAAACAGAATAATATATTTGTAATTATGTAACTGAAAGTTTTCTGGAGTCTTTGGACATGGAATACTTTAAAATTACAAACACCAAATTAAGTTTTAACCACAGCGACTATTCTTTCAAATATTTATAAAAATCCCAAAATCAGCAGAGATGTAAAACAAGCACTGGATAAAATGTTTACTTTTTTATGGTGACTAATTCAGTTTATGTCAATGACCTTTGCTGATATTTTTGCTGGACAATTGTCTGGCTGGATAAAAGCTGATGCATGCAATAAAAAGTTTTGTTGAAAAGGCACTAAAGTTGGCTTCAGTTCATCAAATTTGAATGCTCATTAAATAAAAGAATTTCCAGTCACAGTCATGAATAAACACTATCTGCATATTTCTCCGTAGTATTTCCATAAAAATTGATTTGATCTAAGCTTTTTAAACAGATTCAATACATACAGGCACGTATTAACTTTAAAGTTTAATGTACGGAACAAAGCATAACAGTGCTCCTGTTGCTTTTTAGTAGAGAGTATTTGGAACAGGAAGTGTCCCACTAATTGACAGGATGTATGCAGAACAATGGAGAAACTCTGCTGCTATTCCTGCTACAGTTTTTAAAACCAAATCTGATCTGTTATTGCTGCCGCGCTGGTGATTTCTAAAACGCGTTTCAATATTTTCAGCGTTTGGATTTTTCGTTTCGGTCCTTTAGCGCTGAAGTGATGTTTCCTTTCTGTGAATGCTAATTTTGATATTTGCAAATCCACATCAGAAACTTATTACTTTCCACGTCCACACACACATACATTAACTGAAATTGTTTTAATGTTTAGAAAAGACGTAACTTTTATATTTCTTGAAACTAATATAATTCCAATCGGATATATAAATGAGGTGATTGTACTTTTCCAAGAATTGCTCCAGACAGTGCAGTGCTATTTTAAAGTTGCTGACTGACAAATTTCTCTGGAAAACGTTGTAAACGTATACGCAGTAGAATTTTTAGTGAATTGAGAGTTTGATAGGAAAACGCAATTAAAAAAGTACATCAACCAGTCCCATCCAAAATCATACAGGTATTTTCATGAACGTTTTCAAAGAGTTTTGGAAACAAGAAGTGTAACAAAGATGAATGACAAAATGATACTGTTGCATACACAGCCAGGTTTAAATGATGCTGGAATCAAATGTCAATGATGACAAAAGCCAAATAGACACACAGGTATTGTTTTTATACTGAAAGGAGCACACAAAGCATCACCACCGCATTGATTAACACACGTCCGGACGGGGGCGATGTACGATTATTACTGTTAAAGTATGAGAGAATGATACGCAAGGTTTTTACGGCGAGTGAGATGAAGAAGTGAGTGCACGTTGTTCTCTTGTTGATTATGATGATGATTGCTGATGTGATGATCTTTCATGTATGTACTTGTTGAACGAGTGAACAACAACGATTGAATGTGGATTGTATGTAGTATTTTATATGGTTAAAAATCTATTGTAAAATCAAGCATGCCTTTTAGTTGATTACAAGCAATAATACTTAACCGTATGTATTTTGCAAATAAGGCTGGGCTGAAACTCATACGTTTATAGCTTATCAGCAACAGCTTTACTAGTTTAAATTGTTAAAAGAGAAATCATAGAGATCCTTTTCTGTACGTTTGTTTAGTATTGGTTTTAAGAAGGCAATAATGGAATGAAAAGGTTTGTTTGTTGTATAGAATAGAGCTTGTCATCTAATAATAAAGCATATTTGGATTTTTACCGGAGAACAAGACATATTTCCCAACCTCCTTTTTACTGAGAAATGGATTTACGAAGGAGGGAACTAGTAAAATGCTTACTCCTTACACAAAATGTCTCATATGAAAATAACTTGACTGCACTAATTTCTGAGGAAGAATATAAAATGTGAAACTCTGGCTAAAAGGTTTATAAAAAGACCGACATGACAAGGGTATATGACATTTGGTGGTGATACTAATGCACAGAAATGTAAGACGTTTTTTGCCTTTTTTAACATCATCAATGAGAAGGGATGAATGCGGAAAGGAAGGAAGAGGAATCAACAAGCCAAAAAAGTTGCTAGCTTCATGCAACAGTTTAGTCCTCTCCAGGGAAGAAATTGGTGGAAAGACAGGCGTAGTAAAATCCAAAATAAATCTTTCCTCTCAACTCTCAGCAACTTCCCGGCAACTTCTATTTTCATTCCAGTAGTCGATTTTACTGTTTTTCAAACTTCTAATGCACATGCCGCCATACAGAGATTAATAAACTCAAACTGGCTCACAAAGTATAAAACTTGAATAGTTTAGAACTAGTGATACAACTAGGCATGTTTCTATGAATTCTATTGCAAATTAAAATGTAAATAGGTGCACAAATTGGATGATCGGAATAATGCTGAATAAGCTATTATGGATTTATGTAGGGTAGTTGGTGGTTCCATCACCATTGAAAAGTGTTTGTCGGGAAGTAATTTATGCATGCTAGTAGTTTATATCCATAAAACTTTAACATTACAAAAATGAAAGCTGAAATTATTTGTTGGCTGCTTTTTTCATTCTCACTATATGACCAACATGAATTTTTTTCCATGCTGTGCAGTTTCTAACACCTTTTTGCATCTGAAACATAATCTGTTGACTTAGAATTCTTATCCGGTGTAGATTTAATCATCCATCCAATAGACTGCAAAGTGAGTTCCTGTTTAAATGTAATTTAAAGGTGCAAATTTAGAATTTTATACTTTGCAAAATATACAAATGTGAAAGTAATCTAGCAACTTCAAGCTTCAACTCTTTGGAAAAACGTGTAACGGGGGCATTTTCTAAAATACAATTGTTACAGATAGAATTATCAGCTTGAATTCATAGAATTTGCTTAAAAATGCATTTGTAAATTATGCAACACAGCAAATATTATATGACTAAACCAGGCTTTGTGTATTTATGAGAAATTTTTATTTATTTCCAGTATATACTTTGTCTCAAAATTTCAATAATCTAGCAAGAAAATACAGCGTTTTCTTTCAATTCTTTTGAAATGCGAAATTGTTTTTGGAAAAGCATAAAAATAAGTTATGCTAATAATCTTCCTGTTTATGATTCCAAACGACATAATGACAAAGGCAATGATAAAAATAATTGTCCCAGTATTGCATGATTAAACTTTATTAGCAAGTGACCCTGGTATTAAAGAGTAAGTTGTTACATCGTCCAGGATATGGTACATAATAAATTTGTTATGGATTTGATCAAAAATTTACTTTTCACGCACCTGAAATTCATTCAAATTTTAAATTGTTATGAATGAAAGTAGACTTATTTTTATGTGTTTATCAGTCTGTAGAAAATCTTTCTACGTGATCAAGGTTAACATTGGAGAAATTTAAAAAAATGCGTTTTGAAGGATTGTTTTCGAGTATTTCATTGACGAGAAGCTATGCTAAAATGCTTCCTTTCAAGTCAATAGTATTTGCATTATAAATAATTGCAAATTTCATTCATAACTTCGATAATATTATTGTCGTTCTCAAAATTACTCTAAACGCTTATTTCTGCATTTCAGTTTAAAAATTTAAAGATGGGCTTGCTGTCGCTTGTTTGTGAGAGCACATATAATATCTGTAAAACGTTGACAATTTTTAAATGTGTGAGAAAACTAATGAATGAAATGAAAGTGTGAAGGATAAGGAAGTTAGCTACTCTACTTGTTATTTTACGGTTAAAATTCTTTTGGACTATGATCAGAAATATACAAGGACATTAGTTTACTCGTGTAAAAGCAAGGAGAAATCACGGATTTTCAAAGAATTACTCAGTCAGAGCTACAAGCATAAACCACTAAAAAATAAAATGGTGATTCATTCTGGCGTTTGAGCTCTTTTTTATTGAACTGATTGTATAAATATAAACATTGCACAAAATAAAAGTTCGCTTTATTGTTCTAATTAGGTTTATCTCATTTAGATTATTTGCCAAAAACATAGCAGATATATAATTAATTGAAGACCTTTGTCAGATACCTAAAGTGCTAGAAGCTGGACAACTGGACTGTCGACAACGAGACAGTTTATTTTTACTTTTACCACTATATATTTAATGCGAATGTTGGAGTTGGGTAGGTGTTGGGTCTGGATAGGTACTTCTTACCTCCGCTAATATGCGGCTTGTTTGGCGTTATGTCAAACCAGTAGCAACCATAATACAGGAACTACCATACATTTCCGTGTGTGTGTGTGGTATAATAATTTTAAATATTTTTGCTTCTTTGATACAAAAAACCCCAATCATGAACCAAACTTTAAACTTTGATCCCAAAATCCAAAGGGTAAATTTGAGGTAGCAAGCGGAACAGTTTTTGTGAAAATTCCATAATTTTGGATCTGATTCTTTCCTCTGAAAACTGATTTTATTGCTCTAACGTCATTGTGGGTCCTGGATCTTAACTGTGCCTTACATGAAAGGATGGATTCCAAATATTAAAGCCTTTTCCCTAGTTAATCCTTAAATAATATGCTTAGTTTACTAAATAAGGTAGAAACTTTTTCAGAAATACTGGAAGAAGGTTTCAAAAATACTTATCAAGTTGATTCTACAGCACAGTGCAGTAGCAGAAAAGCGGTAGACGAGGGTTTCTTAGCGGTTGTGGGTGACTTTGAGATTTATTTTTGGTTTACTTTTGAATACTGACTATTGACATGGTCTTTCCATTACCCTTACCGCTATAATACCATGCTAACATTCCTGGAAAATTATTATCCACAACTACATACATACGTGCATGGGTTACGAGGTACGTAGATGTCCCGGCTAGTAAAGTATTTTCTGTAAACCAAACTGCAATGTAATACCTGAAAATGTCCTTTTTACAACATTTCTTCACTTTGTTTCCAATTCCAACAAACTCTTCAAAAAGACTTTTCTATTTTCGGAAACCACAATTAAAGATTCCAAAACTCAACTGAAAATACGGACTAATGTTTAAAAGACATGTTTTGAAAGGATCCTGTCCAATAAAAAGCTGTATTCAATTTTGAATTTAGAAATCATATTAACTTTAATAATTTTTAATGTTTAAAAGACATGTTTTGAAAGGATCCTGTCCAATAAAATGTTGCATTCAATTTTGAATTTAGAAATCATATTAACTTTAATATTTTTTCAATATTATTATGATATTTTGAGGTTGAAGGTTTCATTAAAATGGAAAATTTAAACATAATTACGAATACGAACTGGAACTAAAGTAAGTTTTTCTAATGACAGTCATATGAATTCTTTCTTTTCGTACTAAGAAAGAAACTTAAGTAAACAGCAGGAGAGCGGGAGAAATTCTCTTTAGCTCATCATTCATTTTTAGTAAGCTTGTAGCTGCTTGTTACTTTTTTCTGGAATGAACAGCAACAGAGCAAAACTTGTGGGAGTGACGGAGCAGATGCAGAATTCTCGTATTCAAAAATGAAAAGGCATTTGGCATGGGATGAAGGCAAAGGGTAGTTTGCTGGCCATAGTACAGGGATGGAGATTCAGTAACTTTCAAACAATTTTTCTCTTGAACAGGATGGTTTCCTCCAATTTGTATTTATGATATACTCATTTCGTTTCAATTGCTAGGAGTACACTTAGAAACTGTCCCATATATATATTCAATTTAAAATTGTGCAACGGGGTTAATGAACCTGGCCATAACAAATATCAATGTATTTTTTCTTGAACATCTAAAGTTTTACTACAAGGGTATACCTACTATTTACTGGAATTGAAATTAACAGTTAATGCTGCATTAATAAAAATTTATATAAAAAATCAATGATACGATTACTAACTCAAACTTATTGCAAAAACTAGGAAATGGGGAACAACGATTTTAAAGTTTGAAAAATAAAAACGACAGGGCGAGCTTATAAGAAGCGTTCATAAATATGTCCTCATATATCACCGGAACATGTAGTTTTTAGTAATACGAAGACGGAGTGAAGGCTCTGTGTATGTAATTTGTACAGCACGACGAGTCATTATTTTGCTATAACGTATAATATGAAGCAGTCTATGCCCCCACTACACGACCACCGTGTGGGCAGCAGAGCATCGTCATTATCAACGTAAAAGTAGAGAGTTGTCTTCAATCGAGAGCTGCAAAAAACCAAGCTGGCATTATTATCCATCCATTCGTTCCATAGATTGTGGGCTGCTATTGTAGAGTTTGTTGACTTGAGTCATGGACCGCATTAAGATTTTTTAAAACTTGCCCCGGGGAACTTCATACAGCTTGAATTCTGGAGAAATTATTTTTTTCTTATCTTTTCTCATTTCCCATACGTTTCGTTTCGCACAGAAACGAAGCGCGCTTTTTACATTTCAGTTACACCTACATACATTATGTCATCGTCATGATCTGCTTCTTCGTTAGGAGGTGATGGTAAATAAAGATGAGGGTGGTGGAAGGAATGTGCTTTCAAAAAAATTGACAACAAATGTTCCTCCAAATGAGAGTGGAGATAGGGAATCGACAGTTTGTTCTCAGCAGTTACTCTTTCTCTCTCTTATTGCAGAACGTTCTTTCGAAAACCACCAAGTCAATGACTTTTGCGCATTCAAACGAAAAGAACGCTTTATGGTCTCCAGATGAGCACTAACGATTTTACATACATATCCTTCTTCTTCCTTGTATTCTGCATTTATGGTTTTCAACTGAAGAAATGTTAGCAAATTCTAATAGTATTACTTTAATGAAAATTATGAAGAACAATTGCTCGTTAACCTAAAATTAAATAAACTGTAAAAAATAAACTATTAAATAATTGGATGGTAAATAATGTTTAATTTATTACCAGAACATCTTTTTACTTTCAGCCATAGAAAGAGCAATAAACTGGACAAAGTTTTTATTCTAGTTTTATTGACCTGTCCGAACAACGCAACGTATAACCGGTACACCATAGTAAAATGCTGAATGAGTAAAGTGAAAGTTATTATTGCATAACTTATAAGCCAATAGAAAAAATATGCATAATTATTTTTCTTAAAACATTTAGTTGCCGAGTTCTAAAGTTAAATGATGGGGAGGAGGTTGGGTAGAATAAAAATGTAAAAGAAGTAATTCCAGAAAGCAATATCTGTAATTTAGTGTCGATACATGGAGAGAAAGCCAGCTTGCCACGGTGAATGGAATAAAACTTATGAAGAGACATATTTAGGCAAATTATGCTCAAATTATATTTTATAAAATAAGTAAGAATTAGAAGAAACTTTTATAGAAACTCAAAAACTTAAATAAGTAAAAAATTGACAAAATTGAGGTTGTCTAAAATACATCAGAGTAGGTCTTTGACCAGCGTTTAGCAACAATAAATTTGAATCAAATTTTATGCATGTAGGAACATGCATTAATTTAATGAGAACCAGATAAGGAAGGAGAAGTATTAATTCGTCCCATCATTCAAATATCAAAAGGAGAGCTCCAGCAGCCGAGTGAAACCAATAGAGGAGCTTTGCCTTTGGGTACGGCATATAAACAGTATAATAATATTAAAAAGCGCATAGCTCCTTAAGATGTTGTACATTTCATGGAAGAATGACGAGAATGAGAATCCATGCGAAAATTGCCTATTCATATCCAACCTTAAAAATAAAAAGCCTGCTGAGTTTTCACTATTACCAGTCACAGAAGGAGGAAGAGGAGAAGTTGGTCCATGCATCATATGTCGTCATCATCTCTTATGAATGCAAACCATTGTTTATGTCTGTATTTTTGCAGCATCCACAACAAGTAGTTTCGAAGCTGGTTTCTTTTTCAAGGTTATTTCCCTCTCCATGACATGAGATTTCATGAACTAGCACGAAAAACATACCTACGCATGTTACCTATATTGAATACATATAATTTACTTACTCGCACTTCACCATTATATCAAAATCAGCCTTTTCTTTTTACCTTTCTTTATTTTCTGGTACACGCAAAAAGGCAAGTTTGTCTTGGTATTATTATTTTCAGTTACTCAAACCCACAAGAATTCAATTGTTGTACAATCTTCTCCATATTATAACAAAACTGTGCATAGAAAAAGGGTTTTAAGTTTTTTGTATTACAATTCTGGTGGCATTGCCCTGCCTGTCATACCAGGCTTCACTGACTGTCGAACTGGAATTTACTTCGTATAAACATTACTGGTCAGGTGCAAATGATCTAGATAAAATACAGGAAGAAATAGAAAATTACGGAGAAGAAATCACTACATTGTTGCCAACGTTGGGAAGAATGCATTAGATTTCTTTTTATACCTTTTCTCACTATCAGATAAACACTTCCGCATCTATCCAGATATTAGATCTTTGCATGCATATAAAAGCATTTTTGCTATGCTTTATACTTTCAAAATTTAACTTCCATTCAAAAAAGTTTGTAATTGAGCTCGTATTATGTACTAGTTGTTGCATCTTGCATACAATGATTCTTTCCAAAAATTAGAAAGTCAAACTAAAGGCAACACAGCGAGGCATATTTCATGGATTATTGTATAAGCCTATTTGAGTTATTATTAGTGATGACATCGGGACAAAACTATTGAGAAACATTCTTCAAGTTTGGGTGGGTACATTTTCTTTGTTGCATGGCCAGGAATGGAGTTTACTGAAGTATTTGAAGAACAATTTGGAAACCAAGTTTAGCTTATTGTCCATACACTAACTTTTATTTAACTTTTTTTATACCTGTAAGTAAACTAATAATGTGAGGTCCATGCCGCCAAGACATTAAATTTCTCGACATTATAACCAGCCAAGCTTAAAACCTTTTTAGCGCAAACCTTTTTACTTTTGTTTAAACCTTTCTCCAAAAATGCTTGGTGTTCTAATACAACAATAATCTGATTCAAAATGGGTACCTTATTAAAGTAAACTCTTATTTTATTATACTGTTTTCAGATTCAGTAGCCAGTATTCAACTGAACGATATAATATATTAGATTTAAAGAAGGAAGGTTGCATATAATTTAGAGGTCATAATCTTGAGCTGACTGACTGGTCCAGCAGGTCTTTTACCTTTACCTTACCCTACCTAACGTTCTTAAATCAGCTATCATTATTGCCAACGAACCATGCTTCAAAATGGAGGCAACGTTTTAACATTTAACCGCATACAGCATGATCCTTTTTGCTCTCATTTCTGGTTTTTAGTGTTTGTCCAGGCAAAGAGGGAGGAACAAACAAAACAGGTAGTATAGAAATCTAACTGGTTTGCTATGTAATAACTACGGCATCATCAGAAAACTTTAAAACGGCTATCAAAATTCAAGTATTTGCAATATAATAAAACCGGAACAAGGCTTGTAGCTCAATTAAACAAAGCAATGAGCCGTAGTATGAAAATTGTTTTGCAGTTTAAATATTTTTATATTTAATTTCGATAAACTTCCGACCAAATTTCCGTACTGGAAACTCAATTTTTAATTGCATAATAAACGTTTCCAACAAACTCTACTATGACAAGAATCTGTCCTATATTAGTTCTTGGGTACAAAGCCCTTCCCAACAATTATTTGAAAATACTGGCCACTTAAGAACTCAAACTCAAGAATGCAAAGTGCACAAATGTCGACAATTTTCATTCATTTTTTGTAAAACCGTCAAGAACGACATTCAAAACTTAACAATGAAATGGAAAAATAATTACGTCACCTTTAATATGTCTGATATCAGATCTTATGTTTCACATGCAAGTGAAACGTTGCAATAAAAGATACCTTTTCATGGATTATACAAAGAGTGAGACAGTGGCCGACTCAAGTTTCTCACCGAATACCAGAATTTTGACCTTACATTAATCATACCTGCGAGAAAAAAACTCCATGTACCGTTGTTGATTTTGGCTTTTCAGTTTAAGCAAAATTCATGATTCAATCATCCGTATCCATACATGCGCACAATCATTGTCACACGATGTAGAAGGAAAGAGTGATATAGGCATATTAATGCTCATTTGAATCAAACAACGTTTTAAAGTTAAATTCCATATCCACCAAGAATTCTTTTGCTTTCTTTGGTAGTAATGAATAATATTGTCATTCAACTTTTATGAGTTTTGTACCCGGTCAGTAATATAAAAAGAATAAAAATTATAAAACGGTAGTGATTGGGTTTTAAAATTTTATTTTAAGCATGTAAAATTAGAAACGGGTTGGAAGAATCAGAACATTGAAAAAGGTAAGCAGGAATTTTAAAACTCCCGAAATGACTATGCTGGATTTTCGAGAAACGTTTCAACGGCTTTTTTAAAAAGTTCATGATGATTAAATGTGTAAAAAATCTTGGCATGATTTTGCATTATCAGAAGACGAAGAGAATAGTTGAAATTGAACATTTTTTGTTCATTCGCCACGTTATGCATTATCTCCATGCTTAGAAATATAAAAAGGTAACCAGAAACCGTGAAATTGTGTCTGTGAGGGCTTTGACCTCCAATGCACCCTGTGAGAAGTTTTCCTTATTCTTCTCTTTCACTGTTCTTCTCTGCTTGTTGATATTTTTCTCCTTATTATAGTAGTAAATAAATTCAAGCAAGTGGTATTTTCCTTCTGGAGACATGAGAGGAGTAAAAAAGGAGATTCCGCCTTGCCTTCTAAGCAGCTCTTTACTATTAAAGGAGATTTTGAAGAGGAGACCAACCAACAAAAACGGCGACTCTATAACTGGCAATAGAAATAATG
>JAANSO010002946.1:0-12394 GCA_036507315.1 Lepidocyrtus fimetarius | reverse complement strand
TTGCATCCAATTCCACTGAAACATGAAAATCCCATTTTGGCGTCACCCTAAACAAAACTTAACGTGTAAATGTTTCAACTCAAAACCACAACATTAATACATATTCTACATTTGCACACCTGAACTTCCTACGTAATTCTTAATTGGACGAAGTGGATTTAATAGCATCGCAGCCTGGCAAGCTGAATTCAATAGATGTAGACTTAAAATTATTTAAATATTGGCAGAATTGCTAATTTTTTTAGCTTATATTTGTAAATTACACACTGTATTATACAACTGTGGTGGTAAGTATTTCTATTTATCGATCCATGTCAAAACTTGATGATGAACGTGTATATAATAAATAATTCAGCAGTTTGTTCAGATGTAAGTGTGGCAAATGTGAATTGGTTCATATTACAATGAGATTGGAATAGTAAATATTTAGGTCAACGTCATAAGTAAAATATATTCCACGAATGCAATGCAATGAATTAATAGCCGAAGAAATAAAACAGGACAAAACAGGATAAACATTTCTACAAACCTGGCTAAACTTACGAATGAAACCACATAAAGCTATAAAAATGGAAAGGGTATATTTTTAAAACTTTTTTTGCGCTATTCATTTCCAAAATTATAGAAGGTGAAGGAAAGGTAGTTTTCATGTTATTATATATGTTTTCGCACTATCAGTACTCAAATGAGAATATGTATAAATTGGACAAATAAATCAAAATTGCAGGATAAACCTGAATAATTAAAATCTAGTAGAGCCTTTAGCTTATAAATTTACATTTATATTTATTAATTGCAATTAAAAAACGAATTCTTACCTTTCCATACATTGTTTTAAATTTGGATTTGATTTCTTGCCGTTGCTCATTTGTGTGACCACCAATCACTTCAACTATGGCGTTCTCATCAGTTCCTAGCCCTTTCATCCCGTCAAATAATTTCTTGCTTGCTTCCTCAGGATCAAAATCGTTCGGACCAATTACAGTCCCCTACAAAAAATTAAAGATACACATTGTTTCGATTTGATATCGGTTTTAATTAATATTTTCTGGAATCATACTCTCTTACCGACGACCCAGTCTGGTAGAAACCCATTTTCTTGTTGTTGTTACCTATTTTGCCTCTAAAAGGAAACTCCTTGTCAATTTTTAAAAATAGAAAAATTTACTATTCACAATTGCCGCACAGTGTTCAGCAACAAAAGAATAATTCTGGATAGATGATAATAACTTTTATATAGTCACTTCTAATTAGGTATGCACTTTCGGATCGACTCAAGAAGAAAATCCTTTTCACTTTGTTAATGTATGTGTAGCGTGACAAGAACTTGACTTTTAGCAGTCTGAGTTTGACGATCGGCAAAGCTTGAATGTGTAGAGAAAGCAAATTTGGAGAGATATTCAGCACATCACTAGTCAGTTTTCTATTTCCAGTGTGTGTACTTTCCAGTTAGATTGGGAAAAGCTTGGAGAAAGTCCTAAAGCTGCAGTTGCCTTTCTGCTGTGCTGTTTCCATGAGCCAACAAAGCGTGTGACTTTGAAAGGTAAAACATACCACTCAACATACCATTATTACCACCGATCCTCTTTGCTCACGTCACGTCAGCCTGTAAAACTCAGATCGTGTAGTTTGTATTAAACCACGGTCGCCATTCACGCTACTACGGAATAACAATAAAGTCCTTTTCAGGAAAGCTTTAATGGAAACGTTATTATAGAGAACCGGCGTAACCTTCAAATCTTTGCTTTCTCAGAGATAGAGAGAAGGAAAACTCTGAAGTAGTCATTTAGGTAGTCGTTGTTGGTGGGAGTGGAAAAACAAAATGGTAGAAAGTTTGTTTTCTGGTGAGATATGCAACCATGTCATATTAGGTTATTTCAAATTATGTCTTTGACATTGAAAATGGAAGATGATTCCTAGAAAAAGTCTTTTCCATTAGTAAACTGATATCAATTTACATCCAATATAAAAACTCATTAATTGACATCAATCTTAATTCATTAATAGATAAAACGCAAATTTTCTGAAAATATGTAGAAAAAGGAATTCACAACTCCCTCTGGTAATTTTCCATAAAATAAATATTGTATTGCTTTGCAAATATATTATATGATTTGATTACTCTCCTTTACACAATTATTGCATTCCTTTTACAATTTTTGGACCTATTTACCTCATTGAGTGTCAGAGCACTTTCACCCGCATTTATATGTTCATAGTACGCCAAATGACACAGATAAATATCATTCAACTTTTCTTTCTTTCTTATCTCTTAAACCAACTAAGTAGCCAATATGTTTGAATGAAGCAATTAAATTGTTATTTGGAAATATCACTTATTAGAAAAATTTACGCATCTCAAATTTTAATATCTTAGATGAAACGTCTGGAAAAAACAAAGAAATTATTAAATGGCTTTTCAGATGGATTGGACGGTACACTTTTCCATAAAAGTGAATGTGACCTATTGCGTGGATTGAATTTACAATAAGTAACAAAAGAAAGCAGAGCTTAGGGTATTAATACAGTAGAAATCCAAAGTAACTTCGTCTAAATGCAGGATATATGGCTTAAATATCTGTAAAAAGAATTGTGGAACAAATGCATTACATATGGCTTAAAAACGAAGAATTGTTTTTGCTTCCTGCAGCAATAAGATCCAAGAAGAGAATAGGAAATTTAGGTCGATGATGCAGTATTTATTTCATGGTCAACGGTGAAGGTTCTTATGACACAAGTTTACACCAACTAATTCGCTTTTTAGCTTCAAATACAAAAAAGAATGTAGTTTAGTTCTTGTTATGCTCATTTTAATGTTTTATGAGCAATTCAAAAGAACTGCGAGTTTTTAAGAAAAACTGGTACCGTGTGGTCTGGACAGGAAATAAGTTAAAATATTTTGTCGTTACATCACCTTTATCGTGTTAGAAAAATAATGTCTTAAAAACATGGAAAAATCGCACCATAGTCTCGATCAACCTTTTGCAAAATAGCTGCATTTCATTTCACGGGTTTGTCAACTAATATCGTAGAAAAGTATGCGTCCAGCCTCTTCCAGATTTAGACATAACTGAAAGTGCTTTTATTTTGGTTTGGAAACTTTTTTGCTCAGAAACACTAGATGGCTCATGAGTTAATTCACTGTATTTCATATTACAGTTTATTTTGGAACAGAAATGGACACTTGGATGTGCTGCTTAAGTAAATACTTTTATGGAAAGCATGTTAAACTCGTTTAGTTCAAATAAATCCAAGGAATGTTAAATAGGTTTATATTTTACACCTAGATTTATATAATGCATACGTAGTCAAGATTTAAAATTAGATTAGTTTGTGAGCTACTTTCTTTTGAACAAAAACCTATCATAAAACAGTTCCAAAGAAATTATTATTAGCGAAACTCAAAGTACTGGAATACTCTTCTTTGAACCATTTCATTCACTAGACTCTCTCTAGTTCCCTGTGTATTCTTCGGACTCATCCTGAATTCCAAATTTTTCGTTGGTTTTACTGCAAATTCATTTCCAAAGAAGTCATTTTTATTTATATTCAAGTCTCATACTTAACAAAGCAAGCTGGAAAGAGAGGAGAACCGAGATTTCAGCAATGAATCTGCATGCGAGAGGTTTTATACGAGAATAAAAACTAAAGTAAAGAAAAAAGGAGCCGTTTGAACAGGTATTATTGAGTTCAGCACTGTATTCCGCATTCAAAACAACTGCCCTCTCCTGAACAACCTATTGAAATAACGCTTATTACATAAAATTGTCACTATTGGGGACAGGTCAGCATGAAAGGTGAATCTTTTCCAAGAAATAATGCCCGTATACGTACTGTTAAGTAAACGAGAGCTGGTACGAGATTTTATATTCTTGTTGTTTTTAAAGAGAACCACTATTATTGTGAAAACTTTGTGAAACTTAAATTTAATACTACCAATTTTTGAAGATATGGTCTAAGGGCACTTATGGCTTCATTATTTACGATAGAAAGATGGGGAAAAGCGAGCGATTGCTCATTGTAGTACAAGTCAAATGCAGGTTTTGTAGCAGAAACCATAGAAAGATGGCAGGTGTAACGATTAATGAAAGTTTTAGAAGCCACCTGATCATTTCCTCCGTTGCTGGAAGGCAACAAATCTGTATGTAGGAAAAAGCACTTGATATAAATTTATAGGGGCAAGGTAGGACATGATAAGCAACTAAAGTTAATAGGACTTGTGCACTTCGCCCATGCATGTAACTTTTCCGCTCTGGTAGTTCAACAATCTGTATTTCGCACGTAGTAATAATATTCAGGTAAAAATAGATAGTACAGTTTAACCAAAAACATTTTTGTAAATACTATACTTAAGCAAAAACTGCTCTTTTTTATAGTAAACCAAATCCGGAGGAATTTATTTTTGAGCTTTCTATTTTCAATGACCAGTGTTAAAAATCTGTAGCAATAGAAATAGAGCTTACTCAGCTTAGGAAGTACGAAACATTTTAAAGAATACACACGGAAACAAGTGGAAAGGCGGATTGAGGCATTCGGAAGAGGAATATCTTTCCTTCGAGGCGTAAAAATCCGGGGCAGGAGCGTCTGCTGTGAGCCCTATTACAATTTTTATATTCAATTTCTTTCTCATTCATGAACGGGATAGGATTTTCCTTTTATTCCTATTATTACGTCAAAGAATTTTTTATAACAAACTAAAAATTTTAACGAAATTTTATCAAAAGACAGAAATAAGCTGCTTACATGACTTAAGCCCGAATGCTACAATTCTTTTTTCTTCGTGTTTATAATTCTTCTCGAGTTTTTCATTTGATGATAACTTGATTATGATGATACATCCAAAAAATATATGTTAAGATTGTAATGCTCTGGCAAGTGTTAAAATACAAAAGTTGTGCATTCTCCTTGCAGAACTTGCCGCTCATTTGTATCATTCACATTCTTAGCTATGAAAATCCTTCATCTTTTCCAGAAACTAAAGGCTGGTGGAAAGCATGCGATAAAAAGGATAGATAAGAGACCTCTACGGAGAAAATGACATTATATTGGGGCAAAGAGCATCGGGCTGGATCATCTTGCTCCGCCAACAACAGGGTGAGAAAGGAAGAGAATATTTTGTGCAGTAATTTGTCAGTAACTTAATTAGCGAAGCGGCCATTCTTTAGATGTTGGTGTTGAACACTTTATCAAGATGTCATATTACAGGCGACTAAAACTTATAATCACTAAAAGTTATGGTGCAGATAATGAGCGGCGCATTTATTAATTAAATTATGCTGCTTTATTTTTAATTGAAAAAAGAATAAAATCGTATTATTGACCATTACCAATCATGACGCCTTTTTAAAAAGGGCTTAAACTTTGTTTGCCATAAAAAAGAAACCATAAAAATGAAAGCATGGATAACTATAAATAAGCAAAACAAATCTAAGATTAGCAATCTAAACTGTCGCATTGATGTAATTTAAGTTCATACCTTCATTCAGGCATACAAAAATATCTAAAGGCATTGTTATTCAGCATCTAATCGTCCATTACTATTATTGTCAGTGTCAAGGAACTGTTTTATATAGATGCAGTATTTTCCTCGCAAACTTTTAGTTAAGAATACAGTTTTTTCCTATAAAAAGTTCCAAGTTATTCAAATCCCCTCCTTTTTAAATAGTTTCTTTTTACAATTTTCTATTTCTTTAAAAAGGTAATAGCACTATCCATTAAATGGGTCACATTAGAGAATGACGATGATGGAAATTACATTATTCCAAAAATAAGACATTAAAATCTTTTAATACTTTTTCTTTTTAGAAGATGCAAATATCTTTTCTCAACCCTTTTGCAATTTCATGCTCCGTCCCTTAAAATGTAAAGATATTAAATGTCTTAAATGTATGCAGGGACGCTGCAGTAGTAGTAGCAGCAGCGGGTGACTACTCAATTTGTTGTCTTGAGCTTTTTCCCTGCCGCAGCCGAGAGCTGAGTTATAAACTTTTCCTGTTTTTGATTCCGTCCTCTCATAAATTTATATTATTTTCATTCCGGGGCTATGTCGCTTTTTGGAGGGACTCACCGAAAAGACGCTTTTAACACTGATATCTATATAAAACAGTTCCTTAACACTGACTGAGTGAGCCAGCACCGAGATAGATACTAATTTTATAAAAACTGAAACAGCCCGTATTGTTCCAAGCTTAAAGGTACGGTTTTTACTGCGTATCTTACTGCTTACATCGCATAATTATATCGTGTATTTCGTCCAGATTTTAAAATTTTGTACCAAATGCATATACACAGAGATTGCAGACAAAGGAAAATGAAACTTTGTCTGTCACTGGTACTACCACAGTCCCTTTAAACAGTTTTTAAGGGCAGGATCTACGTAATATCTTTATAAACAAAACTGTATCTCAGTGTATCTCATATACTGTATTGTTCAATGAAAATTCCATAAAATTTGTGACATCTGCTGTTGTAAAGAAACAGCTTCAATGGTATCTTTTAGATTTTCTCTGGAGCTGTACTACTGTTTCCAGTTTCTTTTTACTCACAGCAAGGAAAAAATGATTTTTATGAGAAAAGGAAAAGGATTTAGATTTGTTTAGTAAAGAGGATTGCCAGAGGAAACCATTTTCTTTTCCGTTTTTACATTTAAGTTTAACTTGGATATGGAGAAAACGATGATGACTAATGAAAGTTGAGTGTTTGTACAGTTTATATATTTCCTGGGACTATTTCTTTTTCATTTCAGCATGTTCCAATTTTAAGGGGATGGGTACAGAGCCCTCCGTCCTGCAAGGACTGCGGTGCGTTTGAAAACGGAGAAAATGGTGATTTCCTTTGATGGAGAAGGAAGGGTACCATTCATAGTAAATCCAAGTATGATATTTATTTTGGTTTTAGAAAAGGATTTCAAATCGTTGGTTACTTTTCTTTTAACTGTAAGGGACAAAACTATGCAAGTTATGGATTTATTTTCAAAATAATTCCTTTTCCGCACATATAAACATCTTATCTTTCTATTGTACATCTGCCTGGTGCACAGGAAGGTTTTTGTTGTTTCATATTTTTGCACATTTCCCAACAAATAAAGAGTTCTTTTCAGTCAAGCAACTTTTCTTACAAATTCTAAGCAAAAATCGACCTCATATCTTTATCCTTCTGACCTTGCTATTGATATATGGTTTACAAACATTATGACTTGTTGGTAAATATGTTATATAAACATCTTATCTTTCTATTCTACATCTGCCTGGTGCACAGGAAGGTCTTTATTGTTTCATATTTTTGCACATTTCTCAACAAACAAAGAATTCTTTTCAGTCAAGCAACTTTTCCTACAAATTCTGAGCAAAAATCGACCTCATCTTTATCCTTCTGACCTTGCTATTGATATAGTATGGTTTACAAACATTATGACTTGTTGGTGAATACGCTGCGCTGTTTTATTGCGCATTTATTTCTTCCTGAAAGATTTCTGTATTAGAATAATGAGAAAATATGTGAAATATTCGTGAAAAATATAAGACCCGACAATAAGGACGGAATAAAGCAATATTTTTCCAAAACCAATTTCAAATTCTTTTCTTTTTTTCCTAAAATTTTAAACAAAAGAAATATTCAAACAATAATTTTAGCTTTCAAAGTGGCAGTAATTGCACCCATTTGTTCACAATCATAATTATTCTTGTTTTCATTGCAAAGTGGGAGCTGTTTACTTAAGCCGACAGATAGAGAGACTACGCTTTGTCTTTCCTCGTCCCTACAAAGTGAATGGTATTTTCAAGGGAAAATATTTACCAATTTTTACTGTTCATCTCATTTTTTTACTTTGCTTCATCTCTCACACACAATGCCTAACGCCAACGGCAACCTAACATGACAATGGGACTATTCCTCATGCCCATGACATTTTTGGGACTTACTCACAAATAAAAACAGCTCTTTTTCTTCTACCGCCACCACCACCATTCTTCTATTGTCTTATCCGTCTTGTGCCAGGTCTCTCATACAAATGTACACTTTATTATTTTGTTTTAGTGGGAAAAAAGTTTTCATTACTTCCGTTTTTTGCTCTGTATTCATCCCACCACCCCAAATACATTCCCAATCTCGAATAATATATTTTCTCCTTATCTCAAGACGACATAACTTTTTTCAAATAATGGTGATAGTTCCGTTTTTTGCTCTGTATTCATCCCACCACCCCAAATACATTCCCAATCTCGAATAATATATTTTCTCCTTATCTCAAGACGACATAACTTTTTTCAAATAATGGTGAAATGGTTGAGGCGGTACAAGCAGCGTCCGTCGTCATCCTCTGGTAAAATGTAATGATAGCGACTCAACTTTACTGACGTAAATGCATCCGCATCCGGTTTCCTGTTTATACGCGAACTAGTACTTTTAGTTGCTGGTATCAAGGGAATTGTTTCAAACTAACAGTTTTGCAAACTATCAAATCAGATTATTTAATTAAAATTGACGTATTCAAGTAGTATTGACGTATTCAAGTAGGCACACTATCTAAACAGTTTCATTTTTTTACCTACAAGGGAAAATGTGTTTAGAGACTTTTCGTGAATATTTCATTTTTTAAAAGCACCGCAGCATCATCATCACTGCGATGATTTGTATTAAGTTGTGTTAAGGGATTTTATTTAAAAGTTGTTCATCACTTTCTCTTCACATGTGACACAAGCTGCTCCTTTAAAACATGATGATGAACATAAATTTTCCTAAAGGAGACACATAAAATATGATTGATTAACGTTTTGAGAGTAAAATTGCCTAAAAGCTAGGAAACAAAATTAAAGCATTTAAAGGCAGAAATGGCATGTGACAAAACAGTAAAAAACCTTACATCAGCTTTATGAACAAATCTCAAGCTCTCTACTCTCCCTCTACTTATTCATTTGGTCGCATATTTCTAACTTTTTTGTTAGTGTTTCAATTCATCTTTCTTTACTCCGATAGGGTTTTTCTGTGGGGCGTACGTTTTACGTTTGCAACAAACATAAAAAGTTAACAACAACCATGACCCAGAAAATGAGTTATTATGCGACAAAAATTTATGACTACTGAAACTCGAGGAATTGTGTTTTATGGGAACACAAATTATTGAAGGAGAATGATTTCAATGTTTCCGATTGTCGTCTTCTCTTCTATTGTTCTACCAACTAAATAATTTTAAATATAGGTCTATCCTCGGAATTTGTGCTGATAAAAGACCTAATCCAAAAACAAATGAAAACCGTAATGACCAGATCAACGAGAGATTTCAGTACGCGCAAAAAGTAACCTTTTGAGATTAATCTAAATCCTATAACATTAATTAATGCAATCAATCTATAACTATTAAACTAATGGCAAGTTTTTGCATCTTTATTATTTCTATTTACGTTTGAAGTATAAATTCAGTCGTTGAAACAAATAGACGGGAAAATTGTGCTTTTAAATCAAAATATAATATCTTATAATTAATTTTAAGTCTTAAAATCATAACGGCATGTGTAAAGTAACATTTTTAAACGTATATATTATATCTGTACGTTTTTTAAAATGAACCAACATAAGTCATTTATTATGATTGCTATAAAATGTGAAAAACCCTTCTCTCACGTGTGGTGTATGGGGACGGGATTTAATTGCTTGCATGTGTCATCATTATCATTATTGCCGCATAGTCTAGGGCGGCATTGCAAAGAATGCGTTTTTCTTTTTGCTTATTTTTTGCAAAGTTATGATGATATGACTCGAGGAAATTAAATGCCATAAAAGATATCAGGGTTAGTACTAATTAGTACTAAATCTTATTAAATGGTGAGTCCATTCGAGTCTTCGCTTTACGTATTTTAATAACTGCATAAAAAGCTTATTATGAAAATCGTGGTAGTCACACGCTAAACAAATGTATTAGATATTTCAGATGCTTTGAGAAAACTAAATTTGCCTGAAAATATAATTTTCGTACTAGAGAAAGTTGAAATATGAAAAACTCTTAAGCACAATTAATCTTTTATCTCTTTGTGTACAGTTTATTAGACCTGTTTAAAAATTAATGCATAATCATCATATTCTTTTCACTGACTTAAAAAGCATTGTTGGTGTAAGATCCACATGAGTAAAGATTCCGGAACTACAAATTCAATCTGATCTCCTTCTCAGTTTAAATTTTGTATAAATGCACTTTACTTTCAAGAAATTTCTTTACTTCTATCTCAAATGAGAATAGATTCACATAAACTATTAACAGTTCCTCTATAGGATTAAATATGAATGTAAAAACAATGAAGGAAACCTCAATCGTTCCATAACTAGCTTATATGTTGAATGTTTCTAAAGTTTGCGGAGTTTCAACAAAAAGCTTTTATCAAAATGATCAAGTTCGGGAAGTTTAAAGTTTTAGTGCCAGTTTTAGGTGTGTTGATAGTCGTGGCCGTCTGTTTCCAACCCTGTAATTGTGATGATTATTCAAGAAATTCAAAGTATAATTTACAAGTCGCAGGTAAATTCTCCGACGAGCAGCAGTAATGGATATGGTGGGTATTCGCCATCATCTCCAGCAGCGGTCCCAGTTACTCACCATCGAATTGGAACTGAAGATGGTGGAGGACATCCCTCTGAATCCAGAGCGGCCATAAGTAAGTAGTATAGAAAACGTAGAAATAAGAAACTACTTGCGGTTTAACTGCTTTTTCTTCAATCACCGTTTCCTTTATTCTGCAACTACGACGACCCAACAAGGAACCCGAATTTTTATTGTTTCACATCTAAACTGAGAGAATTGCTTCGGGTGTCTTGTACTGCTTTTCATAATAGGTTACGGTAATAGCAAAGTTCTTATCTTGTCTCTTGCTGGAATCTTTTTGTGGCTACTTTTACTGTCGAGCTTTGTAAAACGCAAGCCATCCCATCATTTTATTACCTGTCAAGTCGAAACGAATCCTTAAATTTTTTAAAGGATTTCATTTCCTCTTTTGTTCTATGGTCAATCTAATTGATGCGGTTATGGAGGATTGTGCTATAGTTTTCTTGTAATAAGGGCACGTACACACCATGTTATGAGAGGAGGTTAAATTTTGTTCTTAATTTTGTCGGTTTTGTTCTAGTCGTTCCCGTTTTCATTGGAGTTCTAGTGATTCTATTTTTCGCCGTTGTTGGGGCTGCTGCAGTGATCGCAAGTGCGACGTCGACAATAGGTCGTCGACACCCCTTTGCAAGGGATTCCAATTCTGTAGTTCCGCTAAAAGTACAAAATCGGATCCTGAGGTTTGTCCTTAATTTTATGTGCAATGAAATGAGCAGTAATTTTTAAACCTGTATCTAGATTCACCCAAGATTCACCTCCGAGAAAATAAACGAAGGAAACCAATTTTATCTTTTTTAAACTAATTCATTTTCTTTTCTACCAGTAACTGTAGTAGTGTTAGTGTTTTACCGGAAAAATGAAAAGTAAAGATGGTTAAATTTTAATGAGGTTTAACGTAACAAAATCCTCCTTCGTTTATCTAGTCCCTGCTCTAAAGCAATAGTTCGCAATCTCATCATGTAATAAAGTAGGAAATGATTCTCCTAAAACTGTAGCTCTATACGTTTCTTTTTTTGCTAAAATAGGGCATTAGAACTTCCTCTGGATCCAACGCAAAGCAATCTAGCAAAACGAGCTTCCAGGGCCATTCAGAGGAAAAGCAAAGTAAAATCAGCAAAAATCAAAGGACCGGAAAGAACACTAATAGCTGTCTAGACACAAATTTCTCTTTTACAAATAGCTAGAGGATGAAAGGAAACGAAGGACTCTGTTGTAACTATTCAAATAGCAAACTGCTTCAACTTTTTGTACCATTTATCCTCCATCGTCATTGTATTACACTTCAATCAATCAAACTAGTAGTGCCTAATCGGGCGAGGAATTATAAAGTTTGTGAAGCTGAAATCTGCAAAATGTGCCTTTATTTATTATTGTTAATCTTAATCTTATGTGATTTTGCACTATTCCAATAGAAAGAGGTTGTGCATTGTATTAATCAAAATATATTGATATTCATGTTACTTATGAAGTAAATAAATAATTTTATTTTATTGTCTAATTTTAATTACAAACCATGATAGCCACAAAAATATTTTGTGGCGGACATATTTTTCCTCTTGATTAGCACAGGGACTATATATTTTTATCTTGGAAATAAAAAACATCATAATTTTGAATAGTAAACTGTAATGCTTAAGATTCTAATTCAGTTAGTACATTCAAATAAAATACGAACTTGTGTATTTTACAGTCGTCTCTATTTTTATCCCAATTTTTTGCTAAACCATTACATTTGATTCATTTTGTATCATTATATTAAATATTATATCAGCATCATTATTATTGCCGTCGCTTTCATCAATACTT
>JAANSO010002945.1:0-12394 GCA_036507315.1 Lepidocyrtus fimetarius | reverse complement strand
CAAACTGCTGAATTTTAATTATTGATCTTTTCTAAATAAAAGAAACAGGAAGCCTAGTAAAACAACCCAGGAGACTGGTTATTATTGTAAAAAGATTAATCTAAAGAACAATGAAAAACTCATTAAATCCTCGTGAATGTCCAAACTTCTCAAAAAATTCCTTCTATGCACGCACTTGCTGAACTTGAAATATTTATTAACCTTAAATAATTATTAACTATACGCGCTTACTCTAATATTTAATGAAATACGCATCTTCCGGCTATCGTTTTATACGCATTTTTCATTGAACCAAGATTTCTTCATTCATTCAATCTATCTTCATTTGCTTTGCCCTTCAACTCTCATTACAGCTTACAACGTTTCCATTTTCTTGTCTTCTCCTTGTTCTTGCCCATTTCAATTTACACCGGAAGTGCGTGAAGAAACCAACGGAAAGTCTTTATGGATCACAACCACCATAAATTTGGTAAGGTTTAAATGCAAACAACATAATTAGGAAATTATGACGCGGCCGATAGCAATAATGGGAGTCCGCAGGCATTCATCATCCACTTGGCAAGTATCGTTAACATCATCTAACAAATAAACTTTACGAATACGACTGGTCATAATGCCTTCCCTCCCTCCCTTCACACCACATCCACCGCACTCATCGCATCACCAACACAGAGTTAATTGAGCTGACTACTCTAATGGTGATGGAAATTGACTGACTGACATGATTCAAGTGAAAATGTTTTTGTTTTAACTATTAAAGTTTGTTTTAAGGTTTACGCAGAGTTAATTGAGCTGACTACTCTAATGGTGATGGAAATTGACTGACTGACATGATTCAAGTGAAAATGTTTTTGTTTTAACTATTAAAGTTTGTTTTAAGGTTGTACCTACTTCTGTTGTTGATGTTTTTTCAAAACCATCTGTAAATCATCATTATATTCATGATTGGATTGAGAATTCAGAGCACATACTTTGGTAATCCATCAAAAATCTACAAGGTGAAAATGAGAAAAAGGCACTCCTTTTTAGCTACCGATCCAAAATTACAAGGAAGGGCACCTCCGCTTTTACAATCCATAAAAAATATTCATTGAAGATCAATATCAGGCACACTTAAACTTACACTTATAAATACAAAATGAAAGCAAACAGTGTCGATATTTTATAATTATCAAGTTATGTACAAAAAGTTGCATAACAGCATCAAGAAAAAATGAAAAGCAAGTTAATTTTCTACCAAACACGTCATTGCCAGTGCCAGCTGCTCACCTCATTTAAAACAGATGTAATTTAGTTTAATTAGGAAGATAACTCTTTTTGTGTGCCTCAGGAAGGATTTTAAGTGGAAGTAAAAAAGAAAGAATTGGATGATATGATCATTGGTGAAGAAAGTAAACTAATTTTGTTTTTCGTAGGTGGTGTCGGCGGTAGTTTTGGCGAAGAATAGTACGCGTTTAATTATTGTAAATGATTACACACGACATAGTCAAACATACGTGTGTTTTGTTACATTTACGGTACACGAGATCTTGATTAAGCCATGCCAATGCAAACCAGATCATGAGTTTTATATTCAATTCGGTGTTAAGCATTTAAAGATTTACAAAGATGAAACAGTCCCAAATGAAACTATTAAACTTTATGTAATTTGGTGAGCACTGTGAATGAATAAAATGGTTAGCGTTATAACAACGAAGAAATAAATTATACTATGTATCCTATATAGTAAAATGCATTTAGCTCTTCATTGGCGTTATAAGAAGATATAGAAAGGTAAAATACAAATAGATTCGGGAAGAGTGAATTGGGAGCTTAAAATGGGTCGTTGAATCGACCTGTTATCGTAAATTGGTTTATTTTCGTAATCAGCATTAAAGTGAAAGGCTGTTGAATAATAGCTCGAACGGTTCATCTGTGGCAGCAATAAAAGCCCGGACATAAATGAAGAAAACAAAAGGTCATATTCTGGAGGATGCAGTTGGAATAGTAATAAAAATGGTACTATAATAGAAATCGCGTGTTTAGGAACAGGGTTGTTCACAATCAATTTTCTAACATTCAAAGCATAGGCTTGCAATTGATTGTTGCCATTTAAGAAACGCAAGTTAATTGATTTTAAAACTTTTAATAACCGACAAAAAATGAAAATCTCATGTCACTAAAATTCAATATTATACAAAACCTTATACCAAATATGTTCAACAATGCCGATTCAAAGTATTTTGACTTTTTCATCGGGCAATTTTTATCATGACACGATCGACCATAACTCAGATAAATTACCGAGAATGCTTTCTGTAGCTGCTTCCACAGTAAATGATCATAATCTTGTTGAGTTGTTCCGAAACACGATTCAAATAAGTCTGCTTTTCCGAAGCATTGTTACGCGGACAAGCTTCTCATTTCAGTTCTTTATTGCAAACAGGCACAGTTGTGCACACTTTGCCCCATGATTTGGTTAAAATTATTTAACAAAAAATACACTGTCAAATTTTTTCCTGACTTACTTTTAAGATAACGTCGTTTCGAAATAGTTTATTGAAACAGTAGTTTAGGAACAAAGTTACGATCCCAAGAATCATTCTAAAAATACAATTATTCATACTAATTTGTAATCTTGAATAAAAGAACATAGCACTGTCATTGTCGTCATCATTTCCCCTATCTCCGTGATTACTTTTACTTATGTAGTCAGATACAAAAAGAGAGTGAGAGTGTAAAGGCTGATAGTAGATACAAACCACCACCTTCTTCTTCCTTCCTTTCTTTTATTATTATTGTGAAAGGAACTCTATGTTCTGGAAAGAAGAGAGGGAATGAGAACACACGTCGAGATAATGTTATTATTACTCATTCTTTACCCATTGTTTCGTCCTTTTCGGTTGTGTGATTGTGTCAAAGTGGCGTTTAGAGGATTTCACGGATGTCTTTGAGATTCCTCGTCCATTTGTTTTCATCTCTCTCGGTCCCTTTCTCCCACTCCCTTTTTGTGTCCGTAACCAAAATCCAAATCAGAAAGGGAGAAATAGAATAAGAGAAAAGTAAAAGCATACACAAAAGCTCAATATCTTACTTTCCTTTGTACTTTCCACTGTTTTACTTTTGGCTTTGCTTTTGCTTGGGTGATTGCTTGCTGCTGGTGGTTTCTATGCTTTTAAGCTAAAATCAGAGCAGCATAACAGTACCTTTTCTCTTTTCTATATCGCCAACTTGTATCGCTCTTTTATTTCCTCAGCCTGTCGAGCTGCTTAACATTACATCTTTCCCTTTCATTCTTCTCTTTTTCCTTATAACACTTCCTGAGCAGGAGAAGAAGAATCGCTAAGCGAGCAACTGATAACTTTTCCTCCTTTTTCACTTGGCTCTTGCTCATATGTAGCAATGTAGCACAATGATGATGATGAGCCTGATAGGACAAAATTGGTGGTGAATGAACATGGAGGTAGCTTCGTTGTTATTTAATAAGTGACGTCTTTAGTTTGACATTTTGGCTCTTGGTTAATTTGTGATATCCTCTTCCATCCTCATAATATCCAGTGGTATTACAATTTCCTTTTGTCTCATCTTTCTTTGTCAACGTTTTGCTTTTTGCAAGGATTGAGAGAAAGAGACAAAACTTGAAACATTCTCGACATCATCATCATCATCATTGCAATCATTATTTTACTATTATCATCATCAAAGACTCCATTTCTATTTTGTAATGTGTACTAACATTTATCTACGTATCGTTCTTCAACCTCCACCCTTATAACGGCTGCTTGCTGGCTGAGTTGCCCAATTTATTATTCGCTACTTTCATCATAAAACACTGTCTTGCCCTGAAAATTTTGTGGGATGACACCATGAGACACGGGCACCACCAACGCATTCCTTCTCGTCTTTTACATAAAAGCATTGCTTAAATTTTGAAAAGAAAATGAAGAACAAAACTCTAAAAACTCCCGTCGGTCCAATAAAATAATGATAAGTAAGTAATCCGGTGTAAGAACAAAGATAAAATGTTTTGAAGGAGAAGAAGAAGGAAGAAGACAAAGATGGATATAAATGAGGACATGTTATGTTTTACTTTTAAAACAATAACTAAATGTAACTCATTTTCATTCCTGTTTTGGTAGAAAAGAAGAGGAAACTAGCTAAAAGAGCTGTGAAAACTGGATACGATTAAGTAAATCTCTTTTGAAGATGAAATGAGAGTAACTAAAGAAAAACTTTTATTCCGCCAAACATTTCATTCCACCCAATGTCTAAACATTGAGTGAGTTTGAGTAGAAGAGTTGAACTTATTACATAATTTATTAAATTATTCATGTAGGTATTCTATTGTTTATTGTGCTATTGTTAAGAAAACATCTCTGAATCTGCTCGGATAATTTATTAATTCTGATGGGGAATTGAGATATAAAATTAGCTAAATTTGCGAGGAGGGCATTTCAGTTTTGTAACATTAATTTAGCGAAAGAAAATGCAACAGAGCACGAATTGGACTCGTACATGTATAAAACCAAGAAATGTTTTTCTTTCCTTTCTTTTGGCAATGCGATGTAAATAACGAAGGCAAGTAAATACAATTTTCAACGGAAATGGAAAAAAACTAGAAAAAATTTAGAAGCTATTATTCGTAATTAGCCCATTATTCATTTTATACCATTAAACATCAGGATTACTCGCACATCAAAATATGATGATGGATTTTCGGAATCGGTTGAAGTCATTTTTAGTGAAAAAAATAAACTAATTTTTTGCTGTGCAACAAGACTATTGTTTGCTTGCTTTTTAAACAAATGGCGACGACGGAAAGCACGTCATATATTATTATTCATTGCATTAATTATCACTTTTTTTTTAAAAAAAAATGGTGTTTTTGAAAATTACAAAAGCAAAAAAGTTTCAAACAGGTGTGATCACTCGGTCTATTTTTACTAAAAATAAACACATTTTATAAACTGTATATTTTAGAAAATTCAATAAAAAAAGTATTGGTTTTGTTATCAATAAATCAAAAGATGGACGTATGCAATTGAACTACCTAAACGAAATTTTTCTTTTGGTAAAATGAAAACCTTACCTAAAGGTGTTAATTGCAATAATTATAAAAGGGCAATCTCATAAATTAACTTGATCCAATTTATTCTACAACGAGGCAAGGGATGGGGCAATGTGCAGCATCTGCCCAAGGTTTTGAAACATCTGATGGAGAGTTTGATAAGCTCTAATAGGAATGGAACTATGTAGAATGCCGCAATATATTAAATAGTACTTTCTCTCTGTACTTAAACAACGAGCACACGGACCAACCTAATTCCGTATGTATCAAGTGATGCAGAGGGTTGATGGATAGTTCAAGCAAAGAGCATTTCATTTCCCGTTAGGTATCATATTTTAACATAGCACCCCTTATCTATCTAACCCTTCTTCATACAGATCACACCAGCTACGGATTTTTATTCCAAATTTTGTGAAGAGAACAAACCATCTGTACATGAATTTTTACCACCAACAAAGACCAAGTCAAGTGATTGTCCTTTTATTACATCCAAATGTAAAATCAGTACTTCCCGTGTCCAACACCCACAGTCATATCTCATGATTACGTATTGAGTAACAAGAGATCACTAAAGTTAAGTAGACGGCAAATGAAAAAGCCAATTCTTTTTATGTATCAGTATTAATACAAATAGTGGCTACGTGATTGAGAGACAAAGTGTGGCAAGAGACGTACTGACGTACTACTACTGGTACTGTTATCAAACCGTTGGTGGTCTTCCCTGCATTTCTCTTACTTTTGACTTTCCCTTTCCAAAATTGAATGCAAATTTGTACAATAATATAATATGCATATAATGGGATATTAAAATGAAAAATAAGCACGTGCCTTTGCGGCAATGGGAGATGATGATGATGGCCAACTTCATCATCATCATCATCTATAGCAGATCACTAGATTTTAAGTAAAAAATGAGAATTGAAGGTTGAATGAGGAAAAGAAGGAGGTAGCAACGCTACAGAATAGAAAATGACCATATTTGTGCAAATGATGACTATTTTTGTACGGAAAATCATCATCAGAGGAATAATCTTGTTTTCTCTTGAAAATTCTCCTTCATTCACTCAACAGCAATAAAGTGAGGCATATCATTCCAGTCTCGTTTTGTATTCTNCCATATTTGTGCAAATGATGACTATTTTTGTACGGAAAATCATCATCAGAGGAATAATCTTGTTTTCTCTTGAAAATTCTCCTTCATTCACTCAACAGCAATAAAGAGAGGCATATCATTCCAGTCTCGTTTTGTATTCTTACGGGATTTCATTTTATGATTATTCATATTAAAATGATGATGAGAAGGATTTTGAATGTGGATGGAAGAGATGAAGAAGAGAAAGGGGTAAGCACAGAAGTAGCAAAAGACAATATGCATCTCATCATCAATAAGCAGCAGCTGCTGTCATATCGTATCATAGATAAAATAAGAGCATTTTATTCTTATTATTGGTAGGAAAATACATGGCAGAGGGAGAAAAGAGATGATGGAAGTCAAAAGAGGGAAAAAATTGATGGGACAGGAAACACGTACCTGTGAAAGTGCAAGCACCATACTGAATTTTAGTTGAGCAAACTTCGTCTTCACTCCTATCCACCAAAACGAGAAACAAGACCGCTTTGTGATGTGATGAGGATGATGATGAGCTTATCGTATTGTTCATATCAAACCAGAACCATTATTTAACTATGTCTGTTCTTTATCCCGAGTATAGAAAGAATATATTCCATATTTATACTCACTTATATTTATAATTTATAAAGAATTCGAAAAATGAAAGCTGAACCATTTCAAGAGGATCTCGGTAAAATCGTGTGGAATTAATCGTTCCATTATTTTTTGAAAAAGCCAGAAAGATTTGAATGGTTTCAAGAGGATCTCGGTAAAATCGTGTGGAATTAATCGTTCCATTATTTTTTGAAAAGCCAGAAAGATTTGAATGGGTAAGCAAAAATGATGATGATTGTCTCTGAAACGAAGTTAAAAAGCTAAAGTTCCTGGTCAGATGCGCTCTGTCTATTTATATTTTTTCATCTTTATATTTACGACGATTGCTTTTTATCCTCACAACCCGAACCCTCAGAATTGGATATTGGATTTTTTCTCCTGATTCATCGTTCAATTTATCTATTTTTCACCCTTTTGCTAAGCATATTATTACTCTTTTGACTTTACTTTTTGTGATATTGTATGTAATGCTGCACAACTTCATTTCCGGGTTAGGCACGCTATCCACTGAATTTTAAAAAGTTGTACTTCCTAAATCTAAAGCAAAACCAAGCCCACTTTTTAATCACAATCGCTTTCCCGTAGCATTTTTCAATGTGTACATCTACCACTGAAAATACTACCAATATAGAGGATTCAAAGATGGAATAGAAAATGGTACTTAAACGTAATCTTTTTAACTTTTACTACGGCTTCAAACTTTGTTTCCTTTTCAATTTTATTCTTAAATCAACTACTTAACGCTATCTACCTAGAAGATTTAACTGTTTCCAAAAGATTTCAATTGTGCGTACATGTGGAAAGAGTTATACTCATACTAGAATTGCATTCCATGGGTTTTAAAGAGTCCTTCATCAACATTCAACATCTCAATCATTACAACTATTTAAAATATTCGTCTGTTCATCTCGGCTGACTTCCATCTTTCCTTTATGGCCAAAAACGAAGAATTGCATGAAATAAAGTTTCATTAAAAACTGCTTCCTCACTCTCCCACTTGAACTTTTCTCAGCAAAGTGCACATTTTAATCTCTCTAATATTAGCTCTCAACAAGCTTGCAAAGCACAAGAGCATACATAGAAACAAAAGCTACTAAATTTAAAACTTTTGTCTTTTGAAAATTTTAACATTTTTAAAGGCCAAATTCTACCATGCTGAAGATTTTTACAAAAAATAAACATTTCTTTTTAAACAATTCCTATTTTTTATTCAATTTGTTTTTACCGCAAAGTATTAGTTAACAATCAGTTCTAATATTATACTCCAGGAATAATTTTAAACCTAAACATCTCCATAAAAACTTTTAAATTAGAGAAGCTTTTAGAGGTTATTTTATGGCTCGCGTATTATTTACTTTATATTTCAAATTTTCATTATTTCTACCCAAAAAATGTACACGTTATTATGTAAATTTAATTCACAATTGCAGGCGAAAGTCAAGGCAGAAGAAATGCGGGAGAATCATAGAGGCATCACAATGTGATGAGTCCAAAGTAAGGATATTTGGAGTATAGGATAGAGTAATCTTACGATGAATCTCGTTTTTACCCTCACCGAGGAAAATTCAGCAGACCCAAACCAAACTTATTTGGTATTCCAGACAGATTTTGCCATCCCATATACCACACCATCATCCTCATCTTGATAATGACAAAATGTGACTTAAATATAGTGAGAGATGGAAAGAGAAAGACGAAGGGTTTGATATTATGCTCGTTTAAACAGTTTCAATATATGCCTTTCACACTCAAATTTTCAAACAGCATATAAGCCGTGGATGAACATACAAATTTAGTATTTTTTATGTAAACTTATATTGTAACTATATCCATCACAAATCACATATTTAATATTAAATGCATCGCCGAATACTTTTTTGCCTTTCTCCAAGCAAGCAAAATTTGTAGCAAAAAATGGAATAAAATAAAGATCACATTCTTTTAAATCATTAGATAGCTGATTCCTTCAAAAACAACTATATTACTCCTCTTACAATTTCCAAATCGATTCCGTTTGATTCATTTGTAAGATTTTAATTTGTGTTTGCCATCAACATCTTCATCGTCACAATCATACTAAGGGGGGTTTGAAGCTGATTTTAGCCATAAGAGTTTTGGAAATAAACTAGAATTTTGCGTAATACTGTAGATTTTAGAAGACTCTAGTGAGTGAGTTAAAACGAAGTATATGGCACTTGAAAATCTTTCATTGATTTCTTTAGAAAACGGAAAGGAGAGAGACTCAAGTTTAGAAGCATTTCCATGTTTTTATTCTGTCTGGAAAAAATAATGAAATGAAGTGAGTGCTACCAAGAAATATGAATCAATGCAACTCAAAAGAAACCTAAAACGTTGGCATTATTGACAGCTTTATCCTTCCCCTAGAAAGAAACTGAGAAAGTAACGTACTTTTTGGAAAACAGTTTTCACTTCGTATAAAAATTAATAACTTGAGATAAAAATCGATCAGTTTATAAAGATGCTCTCAGGCCACCAATTTAATCTAACTATGTTTTTATCATCATGACTCATTTTCCGTTACACATACAATCCTTTCCATAGATTTTATCTCAAAAATGGAATTCAATAATGGAACGCTCTTCTAGAAAATACTTCACAGTAAATAAATGAACAATCTCATCTTTGTAAATGTTGGACACATGTCATCCCCTAGTTCTTACTTATGAAGATGATGAGGAGAAGAGTTTACATTTTTTGAAGATGGGGGTAAATGAAAAGATGGAACTTTCTCTTTTAAACGTAATCTCTACTTTTGAGATATTTTCCCTTTTTCCAGTTTCCTGAATAGAGCTTAGCACGTATATAAAACATTTTCTTTCTTGGTGATGATGATGACGATTATTGTGCTTGTCTTTCCAAATAAATGATGTGCAATGATGTTGCTGTCGTAGTAGCTGTCACGCTCAACAGTATATTTTCTTTCCCGTTCATTTCCAAAAAATGCGAAATGCTTCAAAAGCTTGTCTTATTATTTCTTTTCATATAATACATCCACACCCATTCTTGTTATAAGTTTGATGCTGAAAATGATACTTCCCGGCGGTCTCACTTCCATCCTGATTTTGATTGGAAGCTACAAGAAGGATCGTCATCATCACTTGCAGTAGCATTGCTGGTCAATCCAAATCGTTTTAAAAGGAAAAAGAAATTCCTCTCATTTTTAAAATGAATGATGTGAAATATAAGAAAATTTCTACAATTTTTCTTTCCTTTCTCCCTCAGCGCTTTTCCGGAGGACATTATCAGTACAAAGCAACACGACAACAACGCAAAAATGAGCTAAAAGTTTTTATTTATTTACTTTAGGGAAATGTATTTTACTTCTTTTTATAATAAAAAGTAATTTGAATGGGATTTTGTCAAGAAAAATAAGGTACTTCGTATCTGTCCAATGAAGAGAAGACTGACTTTATTGATATTTGAGAAAAACTGGCTAACCCTATTTGATTTGACAGCTACTTTGATTCCCTTCAATTCCTTTCAATCTTAGTTCAACGGAAAAACGGAACAGAGGGAGAAAAAAGCAAAAAATGTGAGCAGGTCACTTCAAGCAAGATTTGACTGGTCACAACTCAAGTCATTTATTTCTTTTAAGGAAGAAGAAAACACAGAATTTGATACGTCCAATATCCATTTTCTAATAGACCTATTCACATAAAGAAACTAAGAGGAGGAACAGGATAATATTCAACACATGTCCAAATAAAATTCTCGCCTGCTCCGACAAGATTTCAATGCTTGGCTTAACACAGTGTCAACTGAACTTTCGCTACAAATGGCACAAACAAATCTGTTCCTTCTAAAGCGATGATATTGATGAGAATTGTGCTGTGCTCTTTGCTAAAAAAAAGCTCATACATATTCCAACAGATTGAATAAGTAAATGATGTGAATATTCTTCTATTTGGAGATGGGGTTCCCCTCTTGAGTCAAGAAAACTTTTTTTCTACCTTAATCTTTCAATGATACGTTTAACAATTGACATATTAAACTGTCCAGTTGGATCAACAGAGCAACTTTTCTTTACTTCGGGGAATATCCAAAACAAGTTGCAAAGTTCGTATCCGCCTATTGCTTTAACCCCGTCATTTTCTTCGTCTTCTTTATATGTAAAGTTGTATACAAAACCAAGTCTTTATCCTATCTTTCTCTGTCCAGGAATCCACAGGGAATTGAATAAAGAAATGATCGCTGCGGAGAAGGTTGGAGAGGAGAAAAAAGTTAAAGAGTGGTCAAATTTCAAACACAAATCGACAGACGACAGATTTCTTTTCAAAATGAAAATTTATTTGAAAAGCCTTTCCGTTCTTTATCCTCTTGTCCACTCACCATTCACAAACAACAACGAAACACTTCATTAAACTTTGTTCCATTCTGTTTGCTTTTGTTTGTACATATTTAATAATGGGGATGATTTATAACCAAATTTCGTTTCACTCTATTTTCTATAAATAATGTTGTAATATGAGCATCATTACATTATCGTTGTTACATTATATCCAATTTTCTGTTCTGAGGTTCACTTCATTTCATTGTTATATTTATTCTCTTTAAACAAACATTACATCATCATTACTCATGATCAATTATCATATGGAGCAGAATAACAACATCAACACAAACATTGCAATTAGATTGGATTCAACTCCATACTCTTTCTTACAGGCTTTTACTTTCGAAAATTGTATGGCAAATGTCAGGTTTGGTGATCATGATATATGACAGGCAACCCATTTCACTTGAATTTGCTTAGAACCACCTTATTTACATGCCCTTGTGAAAACATTCTTTCTTTTCTTGTTAATCCATTTCAAATTTTGATATTTTAAAATTGAAGTGTGGCTTGTGTTTTAAAAAAGGCAATGATAATGATGATTAAGACGGTGATAGCCAAGAAAAACGCGGTTTTTACGCTTAATGCTCGACCAGCTATAAGCAGCAATAAGAAGGCAAAAGACAGTAGAAATATAAGAATGACGATAAGGTGATAAATCATATGGTCAAGAGAGAGACGTTTATTACTGTCAAAAAAGGTAATGAAACCTTGTGTAAATTATACAGATTTTAAAAAATATAATAAAAAAGGCTTATTTGTTTGTTTACTTGGCTTGATCTGCCGTTCTTGAGAAACTAGTGCAAGAAATTGCTTATCAATTTATCGGTGTTGATATATATAAAAATTTCAAGGAGACGAAAGGGAATAAATTGCTGTAATATTCATCGTAATGATCATTATTTTTTGTAATGTGATGGAATTCAGTCCGAATTAGGAATTATTAAAAATATAATTTTTAAATGAAGGTGGTTTTGGATTATGGGGATAGAATGCAGACAAGACGACTACATCAAAAGCATCATTATTTTACTTTTATAAACGACGCGCTGGCAATGAAGATGCTGATACTTATCTTATGATTATAATATAAACTACGTGTCCATATGTAAATAAGAAACGCCTTCTGGTCCTTGGTGATCACCAATAATCAACGCTGTTGTTTTTACCCCCATCACTATCATAACAATTCTCCCCCACACTTTGTTCTTTTGAAGATTATTGGATTGGATTTTTAATGGAATGAAGTCAGGTCTCAAGAAAAATG
>JAANSO010002944.1:0-12394 GCA_036507315.1 Lepidocyrtus fimetarius | reverse complement strand
TATAGGATTGTTTTTTTGTTGCAGTACGTGATTCATTTTGAAAATTTAAATAATTTTTACATACAGAATTACATGGGCTCCACGTCATCCTTGCAGCAAGTAAAATAGAATCATATAAAGTTCGGTACTTACAGAACAACCATTCTAGTTTTTCCCTTATTTCATTGCTAACTGAATCATATTTTTTTCTGTTCAAGACAAAACGGGCCGCTCTTTTTAATATCTTGTCTTGCTTATTAACATGTTGTTTCGTCAAATTTTTCATCCAAACACTACTGGCATAGTACATAATTGGTAGCACAAAAGCGGTAACTAAAATTTTTTTCTTTTCATAATCTATCAGGTTTTTTAATGGGTACAGCCTTAACAGATTATAATTACATTTTTTTATCACATTATTACATTTTTTAATCACATTATTACATTTTTTTATCACATTATTACATTTTTTTTATCACATTATAAAGTAAAGCTTTACTCACCGATCTAAATATAAAAACACTGTTTAAAAATAATCCTAAAATTTGGTGTGTAAATTATACTATAAATCTTCCTTAAATAATATTCTTACGTATGATATGGTATTAAATTTATTACGTCATTTCCACTGGTACATGATATAATAAGCAATCCCGTTTTTATTGCTGATGCTGTGTTTTTTTCGTGTTCCAAAAGTTTAACAGGTCAGATTAAATACTTGTACCCCTTTCTGTCTGATCAAAATGACAATCAAAAAAAAATGACAGTGAAAGTTGTACGAAACAGAGAAGGAAAGTTAACTGTTTCACTTGTCTACTTTCACTTTTAACCTTGTTTTGTTTCTTATCAATTTCACGTCTGGCGTTTTTTTCACTTTTACAAAATCATACCTTTCTCAAAAGTAGGCCATTCTTTTCCGTAAATCATGTTCCATCTTTTGATGAATGTTTTTTTCAAACACCTTATTCATTTTCTTTGTTCCCCCATTCCCAAAGCATTTTGCCCTCTGCACAAGGCCAAAAAGCCCAAGACAGTTTGTAAGTGAAAAATTACTGAATTTTTGATAGGGTCCTTTCCCCAGCATAAGCACCACTATTTCCCCTTTTTCATCCTTTTTTATTACGTAATGATTCTAATAATGGTAATACACTTTTTTGCGACAAGAACCATCTCATAAAAAAGGAGAAAAGGAGACGAAAGAGCAAAGTTGGCAAAGTTCACAATAACTATGGATGGTTGGCTATGTCTACGGATTTCCTTTCACGCCTTTCTCCTTAGCAAATGCTTCCCTTGTGGCCAATTTGTTGCCAGGGACAAAGTGAAAGTCTATACCTTACACTTTCTCCATATTTACATAAAAAACTTGTTTTTGATGCACTCTATAAGAAAAATACATGCAAGACATGAAGAATTTGTCTATAGGATTGAAACTGTCGAAACTCTTCCAAAACTAATCTTCTATAAAGACCATATATTTCAGGTTGACGAAAAGAAAAAAATTCTAGGAAGATTTAAGATAGAATTCTAATCTTTAACTGGAAGGAAATGAAAAGGGAATTGAGGATTTAGTTTATTCGTGCTTAAATATATTTTTGAAAGTTTTACATTGTAAAATTAAAGATTAAGATTCTCTTAAATATAATACGACATAAAAAAGTCGAGAAAATATAATTTTTCTATAATAATAATCTTGTTGTGAACATATCAGATGAAAAGTTGCAGTTGTTTTCATTCTAAAAAAGTTTTAAGTAGCTTTAGGCATAATCCCATGTCAGGATGACTGACTGGAGGGAATGTAAAAAAGCAGGTTTTGGTTGTTAGGCTTGTATTTTTACTTATGTCAGGTGTAAAAGGTAAAAAGTTTCATTTTAAGGAGAGGAGGAGGTTAGAATGTAGGGAAATTTAATGGGATTAAGATTTCAAACTGGAAGGCTTCTCAAAACCACACACAACAGCAATAAATCGAAAGGATTGTATTATCGCCTGAACACTAGACCAGGTGGGATGAAGATGCTTGTGCCTTTCAATTTTAGATAAGAACGGGATAAATCCCTAATTTAAATGTCATGCTTGTAAACAAAATAAAAGTGATTTAAGTAAATTTGACTCGAGCGGTGATAAAATTAATTTTTTATATATATTTTGCAATAAATTTAGATGTGTCGTACAATCGACTGGAAAAAATGTATTTCAAGTTCGGATTAGTTTTTTCATTTGTACAGGTAAACACTTCGACAATGTTTGAGTTCCAGGAAGAGAAATTACGTAATTAGCTTGTGGAAATGTGAATAAATGTACTAGAAACTATTTTAAGAAGTTTTCTTTGCCGTCTTCAGCGACGCGTTTCGAAATGTTTATTTTTCTTCTTCAGGCTAAATTCCCAAGAAAAAGGGAAAGTCATAATTTGTTAAATTAATTAATAAACAATAATAATGTAGAATATACAAATCAAAATTATAAAATGGTATAAAATGATATAAAATGAGTGCTACTATGTATGGTTTTACCTGTTTGGTCTTATACTGTCAGTAAATTGTATTCAAAATGGTATCAGACAGGAGTAAAAGAAACGTCTTATCTTAAGCTATGTTTGACATTTACTGTTTTACAAAAAACAATTTTGAACTCAAGATTATTTATTATTTCACTTATACTGCTATCTGTATATTGAGTGAGTTTATTAGGAATGGAAGCACGAAGAAACTTCTTCATGTTACAGATATTGTTGTAAAATGGAAAAACACTGTAACAAATTCTTGACAAGATTTTGTCAAGAAAACTGAAAACATTTTGGTTTTTTAATTTTCAAAACGATACTGAAACAATTTTTTTAAAGAGTTTCTTATACTAATACAAATCAGAAGACAGACCAACAAAACTGTTTTTTTCCAGAATTTTGGTGAATGCTCTGTATTTTTGTGGTCTTGATCTTGTAATGTTTCGCATGCTATTTTTAAAAGAAACTAATTTTGATTGAGAATGTTGATCTGTAGAGTAGTTTTCAGATTTTATATCTTGTTTTGAGAACACTGTTTTGAATGGAAATTTTATAGCATTTCGTGCTAATCGCTTGTGAAATTTGAACACTTTGAATGTGTAGACAATTTTTTTAGAGTTTAAACAAAAATTAATAAACCAAATCGTTTCGTTTGTTTTAGTTTGCATGTTTGGTATCTTTTTCACAGTTTTTTCTCACTAATCCTGTTTACCATGAAAAATCAACAATTTTTTAACTGCATTTTACAGATGTATTTCTGGGTTAAGGCTTGCAAGTCACTCTTTTTAAAAAATAAAACTCACTGACTTTTTATAATAAGAGATTAATTGATTTTAAAGTTGCAAATTAAAAAAAAAATTTAAATTTATTTAATTATTAGATCAAATTCTTTGTTTGAAAAGATAAAAATAAGTTGTTTAGTACTCAGATAAAAAACTCGCAATTAGTTGATAAGATCATAATTTTTAAAAGGGTTTGGAATATCTAAGCTTAATTTTATCACCTTAAATTAATTAATTTGTGCTCGCACACATAGTTTTACATCTCATTAATAATTTGTCACACAAAAGCACTTCGCTTCTTATTTTTCAAGCTCGACTATCCCGAAAACAGATAAATTTCAGAATGAAATGTGAAAATTGCGTGGGTTTTTATTCGCCACTAAACTACGACAGCAGCCTGTTGAAAATTTACAATAACATTTCCTACCTGTCTAAAATAAAAAGCGCGTATTTTTATACTCTCTCATTTTCATTTCCATACCAAATTAAACATCCTCATCAAAAATTTTCGCTGGATTAGCGAATGTTTATGCGAAAATAGGAATTCAAGGCTTGGATCTCCTCACGTTTCACACTCCACTTCCTACCAGTCCATCACAACGGATTTGACGGTCGATTGCGCATAGAAAGTGAGACGGCTGGTATCCACTCTAATCCGTAAACTTATGCTAATCTTCATTCTTGCCAAAATATCTCAACAACACTTATTTACATCTCGCCCAAAGACGAAAACAAGTCGTGAAAAACAACTCCTTTGAAAAATCTATAAACACGAATGTTATTTACTTGACAAAAGGAAAAAGCTGAAACTGTGCTAATTAAGAAAAAGACGATGATAATTTACGCTTTCTGAACATTCCAAAAAGATCAATAGAGTTTCAAAAGTTTTAATTAGAAATAAATTTCCCTTTTGTAACAATCCAGCTCCATTTTGTTTAAATGACAACTTTAATTTTGTGTTATTTTCATGTTTGCGATTTTCATAGGTTATCATTTCGCATTACTGCCAATTGAACTTTTGTGTTTGTAAACTTTTCGCAAAAGATTTTAAAATGTCAAAAACAATTTTAAATATTTCACAATGTTTTACTGCCAACAATCACAACTCATGAAATGATGACATTGAACGATGAAGTCTAGGTCACAAGGTTCATCCTAGTTTGTTTTCATTAATTATTAAAGCAGAAGAAACGTCAAAATTTGTTTGTTCATCTACAAAACCTTCTTCTATTACCATTTCAATAAAAAAATATGATCTTGTGACGTCCACACTCAATTCTAAACTTGTGAATATATTAAAAATTAAGCCATTTTCATTCTTTTCCACAGACTGGCAGTTTATGCAATTCCTCGTACACGTACGGGCCACGTGTGCCGGATGTGAGCTGAATTACTAAAATTCCTTTTCCACACTCCAACTCAAATTCATACTCATCAATATTTATTTTTATTCCGTGTTTTCTTGTAAATTGAGAGGTTGAAATGAAAAGTTTTGCAGTATTAACTCCGCTAATTATTTTCACATCTACCTCGTATTTTAAACAATTAGATTTTTACAAACACATAAATTGCTCCATAAATTATTACAAATATAACTTCCCCCCTAAATTGCTACTAATCAGGTAATCGCTGTCTCATACAAGTACTTCGCTTCCACTTAATTAAAAACGTTCCCTTATCGTCCACAATCCTACAATAAATGCCAAAAAACTGAGCTATGAAGACCACCACCACTTGTATTTCGAAATTACCTTTCCATCTTCCTTACAAAAACCCTCGAAATCTCTTTAGCAATTGTTTCTCTACTAATCCCATGTAAATTTAAATGTTTGCTTTACCGGAAGTAATTGCATTGTTGTGCTTTTAAAAACTTTTGCAAGAAATAGTAAAACGGCATGAATTATTTTTTTATGAAAAGGTAAAACGAAGTAAAGTAGATGGGAAGATTAGGCAAACTCAATTTTTGCATGATTTTTTGAAAATTGATTGAAAGCAAAGTTGTAAATTGTATTTGTGGTGTTCTCTTTTTATTGTTGCATTTTTCTATTTTGGATGATGAAGAAAATTTTAAACTAATATTGTTTTTCCTTTTATCTGATGCTAATCCTTAACTACAGGAACTTACTTCCACTGTATCATGTTCATGGTAGCTTTATCTGTGGTGCTCACCGTGGTTGTTCTCAATTATCATCACCGCACTGCCAACATGCACGAAATGCCGCCTTGGGTAAGTCAAAATCCATTTTTTTCTTAAAACTGATAAATTATAAATTGTTTAGGAAGAGGAAAAGTAAGGAAACAAAACTTATAAAAACTGATGTTTTTGGATTTATTTTTTACTACACTTTGTCATCCTCCAGCTTTTGATTTTCCATTTAAGTCATTGATTAACTTGTTTGAGTTGGGTTTTTGTGATAAAAATGACACGGGATGATCCATCAAAATAAGCAGGGCTCCTCCTCCGTAACCTGTTTCGCTTTTTCTTCTTTAACAGACGCTGCACAACCGGGAAGCTGATTTAATTCGAAATACTTTTTATTTTGACAGTGAAGAATGATCAGAGATAAAAACTTTGAAAACTCTTTTGTGAATCTTTTATAGTCCATTAAAAGTTTCTAAAAAGAGTTTTTTACGGCGCATTCTGGTATCCTTCATCCACCTCATGCCTGCATGCCACGCGGCGGTGACTGCTGTGGCGTTGTCGGCGGTCTCACCGGCCCTCGACATATGTTCCCCGAGAAAGTGGCTTATTTGCATTAAATTTTAATAATTTTCTATTAAAAATAAAACCTTTTGCAAGTTTTTCCACCTGGACATCCCATCTGTAAGAAAGTCGTTTCTTAGAAGAGGAAATTGAGCTAATTTACCAAAATTGTTTCTCGAGACATAAAAAAGATGATGAAAACATGGAAATGTTAAGATTGTCCTTGAAGGTAAAAAACGAGGACATCTCATTTTACTATTCAACGTCTCGCCACCTTCATTTCCTTTTTTACTCTCCCGTCTCATCTCTTCTTTGTCTTGCTTTATGGAGTGTGCTTGCCCTAGTTTGTGTCTTTTGGAATTAGAAAAGGAAAGCTAATACATTATTTCTGAACTTCCTCTACATCTCGAAATGGTTATTAAAATGAAAGTAGAGCAACCGTTCCACCTTGTATAAACCTTTCCGTCATCTCAAATAATGGGTTCGGTTTGACCGACTTTTTCTCCCAGGACAAAGAAACTTGAAAACTGAGTACAACTGCGAATATACTTGCAAAAGTAATAATAGTAGTTGTATGTCATCTTGCGTAATAAAAAGGTGGAAACGCAGGTGTCAGTTCGTTCTATTATTTGTTTGATTACTTTGTAAAACTGTAAAGGCATCTGCAATGATGATGTGTGTGATCCAAAGATTACATGAGCTCTGGTCTATTCTGGAAATAGCTGATGGAATTGGAATGTGTTTTATTCCTGTATATTGCCATTTTTGCATGATAATTTGCAGCTCTTTTAACAAATCCCGTTTTTTATCCTGGGTAGAGTCTTTCATACAAATCTTGGAAGCAACAGGAGAAAGGATAAAGGCTGAAGTTTACGACACAACAAGGACAATAAGTTATGGGTAGTTTTATTCTAGAAAAGTTGAAAAACGAGGAGATAGGGAAACATTTTAGGAGTAATCCTCAAATTAGAGAAACATGTGGGCTCACTTAAACAGAGTTGTTTTGCAGATGTAATAAAGGGGAGGGGCAAAGGAGAAAGAGAATAGATTTGCACGTTGAGTATGTCATTTATTAAAAGCAAATTAAAATATGCAAGGGTAACAATAAAAGTTATTTGCATTTTATAATAGTTGTATTTTAAATTGTATTTTAGCTATGGCGAATACTAGACAACTTTCAATGCAATAATTTACTTATTAATTAGGTAAAATTAAGAACAGTTAAAGTACGCAAGTCACTAGTGTGTAAATTATACGCACTTTCACTTCCGCAATTCAAAATTAAGATAATCTTTTACATTTTAATTTATTTGGTTTGTTGGGAAAAAGTCACTAATTTTGCGTATTTTACTACTCATTAATTTTTTACTTCCGGTTTTTTATTACAAGCCTACTCCTACCGCTACCTCTGAAATTGCTCAAGTAAAAGAAGCAATTTTCTTATTTTACAATCTCCTTTTCCAAAGCCTTGAGGCTGTGTCAGAGAGTGTCTGTGATAAGGAAAAGTAGTTTGGAACAGACATCCGCCTGTTTATTATACCTTAAAAATTTGTTTTCTTCTCCGTCTTCTTTCCCTTCTTCAAGAATAAATTGTGGTTGCAGCTGTTGCATATAGGAACAACTCTAAGCGAATATTTAAAAGTTACATAAATTTTCCATTACTTAAACGCATTTTGTTTTTAACTCTCCCGGCAATTCTAATCTAGTTCATTTAACAAAACTTTTAAAGAAAATTGTGCGGGTGAATAGAAACTGAAGATGGAAGCGTTGTTGTTTGGCCTTTCCCCCTTTTCTGATAAAAGTCTTTAAAGACAAAGTTTATAACGGAAATGTTTGACAGTGTGCACCCCTGCACAATCTGTATGATGTGTTGGAAATTAGGAAAGTTTGCAAATAGACAATTTACTTAAAATGATACTGAATACACTTGTAAACGACAAAGTTTTAAAATATTAAAGCAATCATCAAATATCTTATTTTTGCTGAAACATGTACAGTTTGCAACTTTAGCCTTATTTGCATCTTTAAGAACCTTAGAATTTTTTTACGTAAATATGTAAAATAAATTTTAGTGACCACAATTTACATCATAAAATGTTTTTTGTAAATTGTTATGCTTGAATTAGCAAACTATTCATCAACGCGTTCCATTTTCTTCATATTATTACGCAATTTCCCAATTTTTTGCCGTCCATTCCATTTCCATTTTTATAAAACATCTTCCAAAAAATTTTATCCAAGATTCTTTTTAAAAGAAGGTCATTTTTGTGTATTTTTAAAAGATGAAATCTACCAAAAAAAATCCATATTTGAAAGTTTTTTTATTTATTTATTTCTTGTAAAGATCCCATTTATGAAAGATGAAAGGAGGACCGACCATCATTGTGTATCCACAGTTTCTAGGAAATAAGCAAAACTCGTTGTTGTTGTAAGATCAAAGGAGAAAATGGATAAAGTTTCTCGGACAGAAAGATATGAACATTATAGCCACGTGAATTAAGTTTATGGGATTGGTTGATGCTGTTTCTTTTATTCGCGGTGATCACCAGTCTGGAAAATATTGGAACTTTTGCAGAAAATGTAAAAAAATTGCGGTATCGTTTTCTGTTACATTATCACCGTTGAGAATTGTAATCACGGTCATTTTTTCCCTACACAGCTTGACCTCATTAATTTTATTAAGGGGTTTCCCTCTAAGTTGAAGAGAGAGCTCTGTGGGATTTTGGCATTCGGGAAAATTTAATGAGAACAAGAATGATACGGGAATCTTTGGTGATTGCGGTTTATTATTAAACCATATTGCATGATGATGGTTATGATGGGATCATGGCATGATCTGGAAAGGTATTCATCCTGCTATCTCCAAACTGGAATGATATTTTTTATGATACGAAATGTTATAAAGATTAGCTTTCTTCACGTTTCAGAGGATTTTTTCAGGACTTTCAATATCTTTTGAGGATTCGTGCGAAAAGGGACTAGTCAAAAACTCGTAACTTTTGTGATGATGATGGGATCAATATTTTCTCATTCTTTCCCATTCTTCTTGTTAAAACAGGAAAGGGTTAAATTTTGTTTACTTTGCATTGTCTTCAAACATTATTTCAGTTATAGTTTTTGATAGCAGTTAACAACCGTTAATACAATTGGAGAATTAAGTTATCCTATTTGATTATAGGTGGATATGTTGGTTTAAACTGCATATAATAATAAATAAAATTGTGTTTTAAATTGTTATGCAGGTTTTAATTAGGTTTTAAATTAAAAATATAAACAATTATCCCACTCGTCGCAATTTAATCTAATTTGGAAACTTACATCAACAAATGTAATAAAAAGGATTCAAATTTATTTTTATTTACGTTGTAGGTGGATAAAGTTGAAGCAATTGTAAGTTTTGGATTTTAGCTAAAATTTGTTCTGCATTTATTTTCCAATCTGCCTCCACATCATCATTACTAGGAAAATGTGTGGGCTTCTTTTTTTTCTCCTAAATCTTGTTTACTTCCCACTCACTCCACTAGTCCTTTAAGTGGTTGAAGAGGTTATCTAAAGAAAATGAGAACTTTGGGAATGTGAAAGTAAACCGTGGGATCTTCTTCATTCTCTTTTCTTCATTCTTGTATGCTTTTGGCTCCTCAGTACATAACGTTTTTTTGTTTACCAAGCTAATTTTTTCCAAGATCGATAGGTAAACACGGATGAGAAGATATAAGATTAGAAAAATTGAAACTTGTTTACAAAAGTGATGGAAAAGGGATTTAATTGATCTGCCATACAAATACACGTGCTTTCTTGCTAATTACTAATTTTAATTTTTTAGGTGAAAACGCTGTTCCTACAGTGGCTTCCTTGGATTCTGAGGATGTCCAGACCTGGGAAGAAAATTGCGCGTAAAACAATTCGCGAAGGGCAAAAACTGAAGTCATTACGAGACATAAAAGAAGGATACTATTGAAAAACGATCTTTGATGACTGATACAATCGTGAGCTCTCAAAAGGATTCACACGTCGATAATGTTTAAGATTTGCATATTATTTAAATTATAACACGGATCCAGATTGATTGTTTTGGTTATGATTAGAATTCTATAACTTCAATAAACTGCGAAAATGATTAGGTCAAAGGATGACATTTAATAATGACACGTGCTCTTCACCCTGCTTTGGTATAGACATTACTGATATGCTAGAAAATCCTTAACTTGTATAAGATAGTCGTAGTAATGATTATGTCATTAGCATAAGTTAGTTAAGATAAAAATATGGAGTTTGTATCAAGTATTTATGTAAATCTCATTTCTTTGCTCCTCTCTGTATCCTTGAACTTTTATCCTTTTCCACTCTACCTCCGAGTAAATCCAAATTCATGGCCATTCTCATTCGATACTTCTTTCTGAGACAACGTAAATAAATTGCTATAAAGCCACAAGAAAATATATATAAAAAGTCTAACAGCAAAGCCATATTATTAGCTAAAGAAAGCACAGCATTTTAATAGTACTTTTAAGTCACATTCACTACTGCCACTAGTTGCACTTAAATAAATAGCCTTGTCCATTGGGGTTAAATGATACTTTATAAGAATTAATAGTTTATGAGCACCAGCATAACTACTACTAACCAGACAAATAATTAAACAAAATGCAAACAAAAACTTTAACAAAAGAACCCACCTTCCCGTGCAAAATACGAAAAAATGAGAAAACCGCACACACACATTAAAAAACTTTACAAAAGTAGAAATCAATAAAAGGAAACTGCTGTTATATATATAAATGGCTCTAATCTCAACCCATCTAGTGAATATTACGCAACCAGGTGTGGACCTCTTGTAAAAACTTGAAAATTAGACTTGTGGACAATAATGAGCGGAAAAGTTTCTTTTGTTATGACGTTTGACAATACGTTTGACTTTTCTTAAAAGGTTGATGAAACTTTGCAATATTTCAATTTAAATGAGTTTCTTTGTGGGAATGAAAAGAAGCCACTTTATCAAAACTCTCAGGGTCGTAAAAGTTTGCTGTTAAAAACCTTTTTCTTGCTTTTATGAAGAAAAATCTTTTTGTTAAGTTCATTCAGTCGTTCCGTTTTATTTTGAGCAAACAATGGATTTTCTTATTAAAATTGTTCCAACTGGGAGTAAAAATAATTACGCAAGTTATAATTTACGATTAAAATATATGAGAAATCTGATCTTTTCAAACTGTAATCAAAATAGCTTTAAAAATATTTTTGCGACAACAATCTTAAAACTAATGAGATAGCAACAAATGCTGTTCTCTATAATTTTAACCTTCTTGAATTAACTTTGTTCAATTATTTTTTAATCCTTAACTTGAAAAGAAAGTTGTCACTTAAAAATGAACACACATTTTTTAAAACCTTCTTTCCAATTGTATTTTAGCATTTTTATTATCTTTTACAAATCCTTATTGAGCTCTTTTCTTTTGAATACTATCAATTTCACAGATAAATTCTATTTTGGCATGCAATCAGACAATTTACTTCTTATTTTACCGTAAAACCCAATATTTTTAAGGTCTGGTGCTGTGCTGGTTCTAAAACCGTAGATAAAAAACTAAGTGGGCGGATTTAGCGGTACAGGTGCCGTGCGACGAGGAAATTACTGTTTATAATGAATCCCTGCAAATTTATGGGCTTTCCAGGTTCCATATCCTTTCTCGTTCGCTATCTATTTTAAAACCTGCTATAAAATTGGTTTATATTCATCCTCTTCATCTGGAATGATATTAACGGGAGGAATTTAGTAGGATCACAGTATTGGTTTCTGGATTTAGAAAAGGATGAAGTAAATAAAACCGCATTATTGATTTGATAGCGTTGTCGAGTAATCACGGTAAAATATTGCAAATGTTTTGCAATAAATAGGTTTCGTGTAGAAAGTTCTATTTTATGTGCGGTTAATACCCCCATCCACCTTTTCACATCTCAGGAGATTAATTTAACGAAGGTAATTAGTCTCATGCCTGCAAGGCACATACACACTTAATTTTAATAGCAAAACCAATTCCTTGTTAGGAAAAGAGAAAATTTGATACAGACAAGATCTTGAACACTAAATATTATGATATCATCTTTGCAAAGGTGAATGTGATCAGGAAATTGAGGATATTGGGGATAATTTGAATTGACATCTCAAAATGAAGCATTCACAAAAGAGACAGTTTTGAAGATCTGATAATTCATAATAATTTACCAATCAAAACGTGCAAATTGCAGTTTGATAAGAAATTTACATCTGAAGATGAAGTCTGCAAAATGAGAACATACCCACATGACAAATCGCTGAAGATCGTAGAGCGATGTCTCAACGATTTTGCTCTACGAGATCGTAGTTTTAATTCGCAGCGAAGATTATTCGAAAACAAAGAGATAACTTAACGATTTTGCGTAGCAAAGTCGTTGCGA
>JAANSO010002943.1:0-12397 GCA_036507315.1 Lepidocyrtus fimetarius | reverse complement strand
AGTAACACTTTTTATTGCAATCAAGGAAATTTTTGATCTAATTTTTAAGAAAATCCATCTTGTAAACTGTTAAATAATGAAAAACAATGAAATTGGACTGAATTAATGAGATTTAATTACACTTTCGAAGCTATATAACTCACAAAAATTTAAATTATGCCCCAAAGGCAATGTAAGCAGGAAGGAAGTGACTTACTGAATCAAAAACTGTTCCATTTGGACAAAGAAATTTAAATCCTTTCACATCACGACCGTTCATTTTGACACATACATGGAACATTTGGCAGTCGGTTTCCGGATCGGGATAATACCTTCCTGGGAGTTTTCCTTGGCAAGTAAATCCAGTAGTGGGGAGGTTATCATAGCTGTAGTGAGGTGGACTATCACTGTATGACCGTTGAGCATTGGCAATGTCTCCACAAAGGAAGAGCACCGTGACCATGCCAAGAAGGCAAGGGAGAAGGCATGTTGGGATTTTATTACTCATCTTTCTTGGTAACATTGTTCCCCTGCTTGGAATCAGGGTCAAAACCCAAGTCAGTCCACTGGAATATTACTGTCTATACAAACAAAACACAAAGATACAATTATTATTGTTTCAAACAAAATGATACATAAGCGAAAAGCAAGACTTGCGGAAATGAATTAATAAAAGTTATTTCTTTTATATTTAAATTTCAAACAATTAGAATATGAAGCATCTGAAATTGCAAATACTATAAACTGAAACTCCTTATAAAGCTTTATGCAAAATTCTTGTGTGGAAAATATAAAAAGCCAATTTTTACGGAGAACCGTAATATGGTAATATGCATTATTTGTGAATTGCAAACTTTTTTGTCATATTTTTTTATTAGAGGCATTTTGAAATAGTATTTGATATTTTCAGAACATTGTTTCATAGCATGACTAAACCAATCCCAAAAATAGTAGCGTCATTGCCATCATTTACTTAAAAATTAGCGTATCAATACTTTAACCATAATTAGATTGACCAAGGCAGAGTTAACGGAGTTTTGATTATTTTGTTACGTGCATTTACAAAACTTTTTAAGAGTAGGAAGAATTCTAGTGTTGATTCAGGTGAAAATACCTTGGATAAAATCAAGTACGTTCACATTCTTCTACAAAATATTGCTAATTCCTGCTGTGAAAGAATTCTTTAGACTATCAATTTAAAGAAGGTCTTTTCGGGCACCTTAACTAATTAATAAGGTAAACTTAGTTCTTTCCTTGATGTAGAAAAATGGCCCTTGTCCAATGGCAAATAAAAAATGATACGCTTCATGTCCATAATCTTCTTAAAGAATCAGCGAAGTGCTATAATGAAAAATGTAGCTTTCAGATCTAAGACCCAAGCTCATTAATTTTTTGCCGGTTTATACTTATCGCTGACATTATGCAATTGTTCAAGATTTTCCTTCATTTCTGGGTTCATCTCATGAATATTTAAAACCTTCAGGAGATCATCCAATTTTATTTACTGTTTATGGCGCGCTAGCGGCATTTTGCAAAACGCTTGTTATCTTGAAATTAACAGCGATTTGATTCTTGATGCTTATTTGATTCGAACAATCTAGTAATAAGCTACTTTATTGATTGAATTTGCATCAATATTAGCCCCAATTATGTTTAAACTGCCGATTTGCAACTGCTGTGAAAATATTTACATTTAAGCTTTAAAATATGTTCAATTTCTTTGGTAAATCATAAATAATTCTTATGATGCAATGTAAAGCTTATTGTAGAAAAGGCAGGATTAAAATAGTGACGATAATAATGACGACGCTTTCAACAAAAAAGTAATGATGGACAGAAGAATGAATTGAATATATAATTTGTTCGATGCGCCCAAATCAAAACGAGTGTCAGAAAGGAGAAGTCGAAGCGTGTTTTTGTAATTTGCAAATTTTTTGGCTGACTTCTCTAATGCAACTCTCCCAGCACCTAAATAAGCTCACAGATAAACAACAAAAAGTATATTTTATGATTTTATACAAACAAAATGTATTTATCTCATGGCACGTAAAAAACTATTATCACCCTCATTCATTATCCTTCTTGTTACCATATTGCATAAGAGACAAAATGAGAGGAAAAGGGAGAAGAGGGTTGAAAAATTGAAGTGCATTGTTCAGAGAGAAGTGCAACATAATGCATATTTATTATTGTACTAATTTGGTTTAAAAGAATAATGGGATTGGTGATGGATGGAATAACAACCTTAATAATACCGACGACCGACTAAAAGCTCTAAAAAGATTCATTGACAGCAAAGTTGTATGTTGTTTACGCACAGCAATAACAACATTTCAGCAACTCAGGATTTATTTTATAACGCTGCGCTGCTCGAAATTTAAAGCCAACTCTTTAAAAAGACATCATCGCAGTAACGGCAAAGACGCAGAAAAATTAAATTTTGCTGATTTAAACTTTTTTCAGAGCTGAGACGTGACTTGACATTAGGACTCCTTTTAATTTTATTTTCTAGGCGCTCCCCTGCTCCACTGACAATGTAGGTTGTAAGTTTCTGGTAAAACGATGATGTAGTTAGTAGTTATGTCACATTATTACAATTTTCGTAATGTAATTATTCTCACTTCTGTTCAGTAGAAAGACTGTTTCTTTCACTTTATTAAAATGAAAGGAGTGAGTGTAGCAATAGTAAAATAAGAGACTGAAAGAATGAGTAACAATGCGTATAATAATTCATTATTTTTCTTTTTCAGACAAGATCATTGGGTTTGGTGTTGTTGGCAGTTGGCTTACAATATGTTTTTTTGGATGAAGAAACACTTTATTTGGTAGATGACTTGAGAGAATGAATGAATATTAACTGAGAATATTTCAGTTTTGCTATATGCATCCACTGCTCCTTCAACTTCTAACTTCCATCCATTGTTAATTATCTTCGGTTTTCTTCTAACAATTGTCCACAGTATTGGGTTGTTCACGCTGACTTCTTCATTAACATTTTGACTAAATAAGACGATGACTTATTATCCAAAGAGGTTGGATTTTAATAATACAATCATATAATTTTATATTCCAATTCAAATCAAACCATGACTGAATGACTGACAGGGAATTCAATACGCGTGTGTTCAGGTTAGCTGAAGTAAATGTTTTAGAGGATATGCAATAATAGTGACGTTCTTTCCCTATTTTACCCTCATTACGATCCTTTGTCTAAAGAAGTTGCAGCGGTTCAATAATTTGATAAGCTGCAGCGACAGCATCGGAAAAATGACTCTATGCCTGGCAATTCCAACAATGGCGTACATAATTCTCCATCAAGTAAAGAATCAGTCATAGAATATTAAAATTGTTGCAGATTATTAATGCCAAATGTTAGCTTGGACTATTTACAAAGTATTCAAAATTGGGAGATATCTTTACAGGTTACAGAGTTCCTTAGCCTGCGGGTATCTTCGGTATCAATTTGCCCCTATTTGATTCAATGTATTCACATTGTGTTACACAATTTATTTCATAACAAACTATTATATTTCTAAAAATCAGCAATTTTCTATTGGAAGTGATGAAAAATATGTTTGCTAAATTGTTGACAACAATGCAACTTGCTGGGTCAATATCAGATGTAACATTTTAAAAACCGTACCTATATTTTTTCGTCATATTCTGCTGCGTTGCTACCAAATACGTATGCTTTAATGAAATATTCAGAGAATAATAGAACAGTTTTATTTAATTTGCAGGTTTTGTTCATATTTACATATAAAAATTGCGTAGCATGCGCCATATTTATGCACGCGTATGCAATTTTGAATGGTAAACATTATCAATCAACAATAAAAAGAAGAAACAATGAAGATGATTGTGAAGACGACACTGACGACGAGGATGATCACCCTCGCGAAAGATTGTTACTGCATTATTTTTGCGGTAGTGATGATACAACGTAATGTCCCTTGCTGAGCGAAATAATCTTCGATTCGATAATATAGTTTGTTCAAATATTCATAAAATGCAAACTATAAAAATCGAAAACTCATCAAAATAGGTATTGAGTCACCACTGCTATTGACAATAACAACTTTTATTACATTCTAGTTATACAACACATTATCAATTCGAAATATAATGTTTGTTATCACAAAAGGTTTTTGGCACACAAGGGTCTTCCTCGCCAATTCCATTCAGACGATTATTGCGGCTAGTTTGTTGGTGTTGCCTTCTAAGGAAATTATACCTTTCTAATCTACTACAAGCACCGTGGAATCCTATGAAATCCGTAACGGCTCATTTAACCAACGGCTATATTTTAGACTGCAAACAAGTGTTAATTAAATAGGTATAATAAAATATCTTCATAACATTTGATAATAATTCCGATTATGATAGCTGTACTTTAAGTTGCATTTTTGTTGAAACTCTTCAAATTCTTACATTTTCTTAACCCGTATTAATCCTGTAAAGCAAATGACAAAAATTCTACAATTTCCTTGCTTCTTATCAGTATCCGTAACTGAACCTTTAACTATGAGCTGAACTATTTTCAATTAAATTAACAATTTCAAACATTTTGGGACGTAATTCATGTTATGACTGGAGGGGAAGACATAAATGTAATTAGTCAGCAAAAACTATTTAATTTGGTATTATAAAAACTACCGAATCTTTAAATTAATTAAACGATTTTTCAACTATAACTATTTAGTATTTATGTTTGCAATAACACTACTAGTACCGTATAAACTCTAGTTGCTAATTATCTTGCGTAATGATTGCACATATAATAATACATCATACGATATATATTTAATGTCCCTAAGTTGGTGTCCCCACAGTTAATGAAACGGAGTTCAGTTTCATTTTCAAACAAGGTGCCTGCAGCCTTCCGCTATTTGTTGTTATCTAGACCTGTCAAAATATTTATATTTTAAAATATGTAGTATTTGTACTCTCTAATTGCAATAATCAACATCAACAGCTAACAATGCATTTTTGAAATTAATGAAACGGAAAATTCGCAACATGAAAAATTGCATTTTGGTATTGCCATTGCATACAAAATAGGAACAGATTGTTTGACGCTGAACTTTCTGCGAAGCGTTTTTACTTAATGTCGATTATGGTTATTCCTGCCAGATTCGTATAAAATGGGAAGAGAAGTTGTCACAATACAAGATGAGGATTTTATGCAAATAAGGGCTTGTTTTAGGTAGAAACATTCGTAGATTACAACTTTAATCTTACGTAATTGTACAGATATATCATTAAAAGCAGGATTTTTTATGTTAATATTTCTTGTATAACAACTAATGTTTACCAACAATACAACAGCAATATAAACTAATAATGAAAAATTTTCAAAAATAAGGATTAAAAAGAGAAGGGATGACGGATGGATGACCGCGATTTTTGAAATAACGCTCTTTGTTTTTAACTCTTCTTGTTTTGTGAGTAATTTTACAGTAATTAACATTACTTTTAATAATAATTCTTCACTTAAAAGATAAAATAATGAAGAAAAGTGTAAATGTTCCACATTGCTTATTTATTACGAATTATGACATGACTGCAGTTTGCGGCGCGGCGGCTCCTTCTTCTCCACCTTCTAAAAAGTTAATAAAACGACTATTCTCTGGCTAACTTAATAGAGTTAGTTTTAACGTTAGCTAAACAAAGAAATTATGTAAGAAAAGGAGCCAGACAAGGTGAACATAAAAACTGCATTTGAATGAGTGCTTATGGTAACTTTTACTTGACATTTATATTTTTTAAAACGGTAAACAGTAAAAAGATACTTTACTCGTTTTTAAAATGAAGTGTCGATGATGAGCAGCTATCCATAGTACTAACAGCTACTTACAGAGTGTAAGAAAGGTCTTGTAGTAACACTTTTATTAATTTACGAGATTCTCAACTACTTTCGTTCCACGGTGAAAAATTTTATGTATGACTGATGGGAATGACGAAACACTGAGCCTATTTGGTTAAGACAATTTTTTAATGAGCCAAGAGCAATTTGGTGATGGGTTGACTTTTGAAGTAATGAGTAGGCAACCAATGACTTTATAGTAGTTTGGTATTGGCATTGTACCTGCGACTTACTAACTCTCATTATCTTTACTTATTTCATTAACACCAGCCAAAAACGTTTAATTGGCTAAAACAAAAGAAATTTGGAGAATTTCATTGCAAAAGTTAAAACAACGAATTAAACATACTTTTAAAACGCCCCTGAGCTTTGGAAATAATTCATGTTTCAAAAATATTGAAGTTTTATCTTATTACAGAGCTTATAACAAACAACGCAGCCTAACTACTTTACCGAATTTTTTATATTAGTTTTCTTACGATTCAATTACCTAAATTACTACTGTAGTTATGTTTTCTATCTCATCTGCATTATTAACATATTTATCTACACAAATTAATGATAATTATTTATTTTCTATTTGCAAAATTATTTTTCAATCATTTATTATTAGCAAATTCTGCATAAAAAGACATGAAATTATCCCCCGACCAAACAAACTAGGTATTTATCTATGCTNAGCAAATTCTGCATAAAAAGACATGAAATTATCCCCCGACCAAACAAACTAGGTATTTATCTATGCTACACCTATTGCATAATTCATAGAGACAAAAGCGGTTTGCTTAAGCGTATAATGAATAAAAATATCGCACTGAAAATTACAATGTTTTAAAATATTTTGCAATAACTTTTTTGGCCCACCATCAGACAAAATTTTAAGGAGGACAGTATTTGTCGAATTCGCAATGCAAGAAGAAGATGGGTGATTGATCAAAAACCTGTAGCTCAAAATTTAAATGAAGATGGGCCACAGCCTGCTTTATCAATATACTGTCACTTTGTACAAATCTGTGGTAATGAGTCAATTTCCTTGCCTATTATGCATCATTTAATTATCACGTTTGCATTTACAGTATTGGAGGTTTGACTTTCTGTATTTTTTGCAACACAATCTTGTTTTGTCTTTGATAACAGTGGTGTGGCATCTGGTGTGGTCATGATGCGGTTAAATCTATTTAATTTCCAAACTAAAAATTTCAACAGGGGTTCTTTACGCGCGTGACATGCTACTAATTCCAGCTTGGTTGGGTACCTTTTGCGTAACATAACCCGTAACTGCGTGCCTGGTATTCAAATTTAATTTTAAAGAGCTTCGATATAATTTATAAAGTTTCTATAATTTCATTTTTCATAACACCTACATGAAGAAACAAAACATACAAATTGCAATTAAATGAAAATTAAAATTATACTCGTCCTATGACCCTTGCCTTTTTCCTATACGCAGCATTTACCTCTACAAAAGATTTGCTTTAAATATTCCGTTTTTATTAACTTTTTTGAGCAGGGGGTTTATTTTATTTTACTATTAAAATTCACTTGTTTAAAAGAAGAAGATGCCTCACCGCCGGATTTTATTATTTCCGGATCTTTTTTACTCATTTTTAATTGAATCTTTGATAAAGGAAAGTGAAAGGGTCGATAAATCGTAAAGTTCACCTGCTAAGAATATCATATCAAGAAGAAGAAGGTACAAATTCCATATTATTTGCTTACTTTACACTTGTTTTGAGGAAAAAAAAACATGTTCATCATAAAACATTTGAACTGAATTGTTAAATAGTCAACGGAGCTCACAGAGACATGAAATCGGTTGATTTCATTCAAAAATACAGTGAACCTAGATGAACCAAAATAAAAATGGGAATGTTCACCAAATTTGTAGTTACGTTATTTTAATTTGTCTATTGCACATCATCAAACACCAATCAAACTGTGACTTGAATTGAACTTTGAAAATGTAGAATTATGGTGAAAATTTACGATTGGGATGCGTGGGTACTTACTCGCTGTAAGAAATCATCATTCAACCGTCTGCCACCAGAGTCATTTGATCAGTCATAATTTTTTGATTCCTGAGATTGTTGAGCAATGGCTGCTTTTAGAGTGGGAATTTAAATTATGACGAGGATGCGTTTAATGCGTGCTAAAATTGCATATTATTTTTTTAGAATGACCTAAGCAAAAAGGTTAGTTTTTTGCATAATCATAAAATATAAAGTATTTCAAAAAAGACTGATGTGTGATGATGAGCTACACAAAAATTTCCTGTTTGACTAGCCGACTCCTGTCTTTTTGCATCTTCATTTATCACATAAAAACCTTGTATAATCGTAAATTGAAAATATTGGTCACACTTGCTAAAGAATTCAGCACAATAGCAGATTATCTATATGATTATTTGTATGCATTTCCGTCATCAATTAATGAACACAAAATATTCTATTTATTCTCCCATTTACCCATTTTTTGAATACCATTTTAAAATTTTATGAATATTTAAAATATCTCATCAACATTATCATCATTGTGCTCATCAACAGGTAACTTTTAATGTAACTGGGACCAGTCAATTGTAATTAGACAATCCTGTTTTTGTTTTCACACAAACCCTATATGCAATTACACTCTAGAAGAACAACCTAAATTGCAAAATATGCCAGAGTGTGTTATATCAGTGAAGAAGTAAAAATAATGATGAGGATAAGATGTTTAATTTTAAATTCTTCGAAATCTCTTTTATGTTGGCATTGTTGCATTTTTCTTTCACATTATTACACCATTTTTTATCCCAGCGGGTCCCCCCATCTCATTTCATCGTTTTTTACTTTACACGCCTTTCTTTCTCGCCAACTCCACTTGATCATATGAAACTAGGCTTGACTCACTCGAGAAACAAAGAAAGAAGAGGATTATTATACCTGCACGAGTTGAAGCTCGTGAAAGACTAAAAACCATTTTGATTTTCATTTGGTTACTTACTGAAAGAGATTAATTCTGTCTAGAATGTTTTTATATAATTTTGCAAGGAAACGAATTGCTTATACTTTGTTTGACCATGATTTAATGAAATTGGCTGACAAAACTGTTGATTTTATGGGTGACCACACCGGTGATTCCGTAATTTATTCAAATAAAAATCCACTAAGGAAATGAATCATCAACCGATTTTATTTTCACAAGTTGTCTTTGTTATAGCTTTTTAGTGATGGATTGCTCTTACCTACAATTTGTTTCAAGTGAGCAGTAAACTAACTTTTTAAAATGCATCGTGCTTTTTGAGGATATTAAAAACCTGAATTGCACAAATTGCCGACATGATATACATCAAAATAACTAATCACATTTTCAAGAATAAAATAGTCATTGCAATACAATGCTGGGAACAAACTTTATTTCAAGCAGCATTTTAGGCGAAAGATACTCTAATATACAATGTACACGTATCTATTATTATTCACTCAGAATTGTTTATTTTTCCGTTAACTTTCAATTGATTTTAAGTACTCAAAATAAAAAACACATAGTTCATATTGAAATGATAATTGTGTCAAGCGTGACGAATTTGTTTGTTCATACATAAAAATGATTTTCTTTTTAAATAGAAAGACACACTTCATCATAACGATGATCCACTGGCAACTGATGATGATGATGATAAAACGAATTGCTTACTAATAAAAGGTTGCCAATTTTAAAGAACTCATATATAAACACAAGTGACCAATAAATAGACATATCTCTATCCACATATCTATATTTATGGTATATTAACAGCAAATGAGTCTAAAAATAAAGAAAGCTGAACTAAAAATCTCATCAATTATTTTATTTCTATTTTGTCCATTCTCTTCAATGAAGGTATCCTTCGGTCATCATAATCATTACTTTTAGGTCTGTATTTCATTCAATCCCTACATATGTACTCCGTGCACCCAAACAAATTGCGCAGAAGACAGATTTGACTGACTGGCATGATCTTGTGATAAAGTAATGCACGCATCTTTCCTCCAAGTATTGTTCTGCTTTCGTTGTACGGATATAGTAATAACAATTAGCAACAATGACTGATTATGAAAAAGTTGATTTTTCGTCGTGAATGCAAAAATTTATATTACCCGGATGATTGCTACTACCTACCTTACATGTAGTAATACAAAAATAATTGCGTAACAATGCTAAGTAGACTTGTCCAAAAAATTCTGTTGAATTTTTATCAGTAATCTTTCATAGCTACCTTTTTAAAATTGATCACTGTTATCACACTAATATATCTAAGAATTGAATTAACTGCAGTTCATCATCACTGTTAATTTCAACAAAATATTACCGTACAAGATTATGATGTCGAGATTTTATACAAATACAATATTTGAGAATGGATGAGCTGTCATCAAAACAGGAACAGAAAAATGTCATCGACATAAGAAAACACTTTGTAAAGTAGCCACGCTCAGCAATATTGCATAAAACACTATCACTATAGGCTAACAATAGACAAGGAAGGAAGAGAGATAAGGAAAAGTGCCTTTTTGTTGCGCAATGTATTAATTTACAACTTTAAGATTTACTTACGGATACACCTACCACCTAAAAACTTTACAATGAGGAATTCTACAGGACAAGATTAATTATCCATTTACAAACTGATAAGCTTGAATTAAGCAAAGAGCATTGTGCATTTCACACATCATTTATCGATTTTGATCGTTCCGTATTTCACCACTATTTAAATCCTACCAATGCAGGCTTTTTGGTTTTACATCTTGTAGGAATTCAAATTAAAGGTCTTTAAGATTGTTACATGATCAATCATACAAATGCAAATCTTTACTTGAGTGATATTCATCCTTATCAAGATAATGTACACAATTTTCAACGTAATTTAACATTTAAATCAGAAAGATAGCTTAAAAGTAAAAATCTTTAGTTTCAAATGAGGAAAAATATTGAAAAAGATGAAGCAACAACGAATATTCTCCTTTTACAAATGTACCAATCTGAATGTGTCATCTTTTTCATATGTCATTCTCTTATGATGAAAGATGTTGAATTTTGCAATAATAGTGCAATATCTCCAGGCTTAACATATGGCTACAGAGTTACAGTATTTGATCAGTTTTATTTGTATGTCAGAATGAAATTTTAAGAATATCAGACTTTGTAATTGCATTCATTTGTAAGCAATTTTAACAGAAAAACTTAGAGTGAGGTAGGAAGTGTTAAAATACTCGATTTAAATAAAAAATACACTTCAAGATTGACTGTAAAATCACAGCATCATTCGATACTACTCAAGGCTTTGGGTAAAACGTGAGTTTATCAAATATGCTATGATTTGAATGCACACTTCCGAATCATGAAATTCATTTATTAGCGATAGATTTTATTAAATATTATAAGGTAGATGGATTATAATAGCATCGTTTATATAGTCTTTGTTACAGTGTTCCTTCAAGGATAGCAATCTTGCAAAAAGCTTTTAATTTTAAATTAGGAAGGGCACGGTTTGATAATAATAAGGGTTCCCATATTTTGTGAAAATACAAAACAATGATGAATATTGCTGGGTGAGAAAAATTATATTTAGACAAGGCGTTAATAAACTACTTAAGCGACTAGTTAGATAAATGAGTTGTATTATCATCACAAACATTTCAATAACAGCGTAACCTTCTAATTAAGGGTGATCTTTACACCGAGGAATATTGTTATGAAGTGTTAGTACGCGAGTAAAGGTTATTGCTAAAAGTATCTTATCATCATCACATTACATTAATTCATCTTTCATAACCAGGCAAGTATTACTGGTTTGCGGCTATTTTTGCCTTTGAAAAAGAAAATAACCATTGCAAACTTGCAATCTCATAATTCACATCCAACTTTTAAAAATTAGCGAAAAATGAGCTTACGCCCTGAAAACATAAAAAATGACATGTTATGATATAAAAACATAAACTAAAATTTACACGGTTCAACATTTATATTCTGCAGTTTAACTAGTTAAAATACGTTTCATTTTCTAAAGGTCGAGTGCATCGGTTCGCAATATACCTATGCAACCGTGTGCTGTGAAAGGTGCCGAATGAAGGGCCAACAGTTTTTATAGCCCCTAAGCACATGCAGATTACTTGCCTTACAGTAGCTTCTATCTTCCATAGCAATCGTTATCTTTTATTATCCGCACCATTCCGCCATTCAAAGTGTAAGACAAGTAGTGGCAATGCGATAGTTAGTGTAAACTGTGCCTTTTGTAGATTATACTGTAAGAAATCAGCAAAATTTTGCGATTCGATATAGTATTTTTACAAGGAATGTAATGGCAGCAGCGTGGCAATGATCTCTATTCATTCAGTAGTCGCCAATCATCATCAGTCAGAGGAAAATGATTCTCCGAGAACCTTCATGAGTTCTTTTGCACACAACTTTATTTATTTGGCATTTATGAACCGTTATTATAACGATGTTTACCATCCTTCTTATCTCCCCTGAGAATCTGTCAATATTCATACTCATCATCGCCATCAACAGCAACAAAAATGGAATTGG
>JAANSO010002942.1:0-12399 GCA_036507315.1 Lepidocyrtus fimetarius | reverse complement strand
GAATTATAGGTTTTGCAACCGTATACATTTTTTCCCGTATAGATTTTCTAATTGTATAGGTTTAGAACGATAGGTTTAGACGATTATAGGTTTTGTGATTATAGGTATGATGAACAATTCCTCTGATGCACCCTCCCATCAGTCTTCGAATGATGAGAAGCCCCAAACCCATTAATTAAGTGAATTAAAAACACAAAATTTCTCCATGACTACACACTAAATTTGGTAAATTATCCAAAATCCATATATATTGACTCACAATATATAATTGACACAAAACGATATCAGTTTCAACTTTTTAGTGGCCGTAAAAAACCACAACGCATCCATTCTGTTTTTTAACAAGAAATGACGTACACTCTCTTCTTCTTTTTTAATTGAATTGGTTTTTAATGTATTTCTTTTGCTAATAAATAAGTAAAATAAAAAATAAATAAATTCATTCATAATCTGAGAGAGTTGTATCTACGAAAACCTTTTTTCGCATGTGCTTAAGAATTTCTTAAACAAGAATATAGTTCGATAACAGTTCACTATTTTACCATGACAACCAGTGAAAAAACAAGTTCAATTTAATTAAACTGTATTTATAATTATACCATAACAATTTGAATTCCAACAGAATCGCTAAGGCAACGTTAAAAAATGAAAAAGCAAACGCTACACCTTTTCACTACCCAATTACGACTATTCATAGTACCCAAATCAACAGCAACATCAACAAACCTCCCACAGACCAACCCCTCCAAATCAACCCAAAATCCCCACTAGAATCCTGCACCACCCCAGTAGGAAAAAAAAGCAAACTCTACACAAACTGCACAGGCTACACAACAACCCTCCCAACACACGCCCCACAATCCCACAGAACTAAAATCCCTCACGTTACTCCCAACCCAAAACTCAATCCAGATGCTACAATCCTACGCCCCAGCAACCTCAAACCTCCCAAAGCTAACAACCCTTTGTCTCTCCTCCTGCAACATCCGCACCATATCCCTAGAAGCCTTCAACGCCCCAAACGTCATCACAGAAATAGACTTATCGTTTATCAAACTCGATCATTTCGACGCGGTAGTATTCAGCCACCTAAAATACCTAACACACCATAATCTCCAAGGCAACCCAATCCACAGAGTAGAATCAGTATTCTCATCCTCAAACACCCTCACCTCCATCGACCTGTGACCTGAGCAACTGCAAACTCCACGGGTTCAAAGACTTGAAAATACTCTCCAATTTACTATCGTTACAAAAACTTTATTTACATGGCAACAACTTCAAAACACTAGACTGGACACTGGAACGTTATCGACAGCTTCAACAACATCAACGAAATAACTATCCATGGCAACGACTGGGTTTGTGATTGCCACGTCAAGTACTTGATCGATGTACTCAAAATAAGCACCTATTCAAAAGTAAAGTAAGCTCTACCGTATGTTCCAGCCCACAACGCACGACTTGGAGTGAAGCTCTGGATAAGTAAACTCTACGTTGCTCCGGAACCGTCAGCTTCCACGACCACGAAAGTAACGCTACGGTACTATCCGGCCAAGACGTGTATCTTGTTTGCCAATATGAAGGAGACCCTAAACCAAGCGTCACGTGGTTAAAAAACAAAATCCCGATAGAAAACAATAACCCTATGGCAACTACGGAACCATCCAAATACAAGTTTAAATACAACGAGACATTTGTACTTCGTAAAGTAGGGGATAGTGGGCCGTACGGTTCCGTTGCTAAAAATAGGTATGGGGGCGATGATAAATCAACTGATTTGGTGGGGGGAGTTATCATGACGTAACCACGGCAACTACCGTTGTTACGGGCGGCACTACTACACTTTTGGTGTTGGTTGGGGTGGCTTGTGTTCTTATCATATTGTTGATAGTGGCTATTGTGTGGTTGGTTTGGTTTGTTGCTAGGAGACGGGATAGGGCTAAACAGCAGGAGTTTAAGCGGGTTGTTAGTGAGAAGTTTAAGGCATAATGGGGTGTTAATTTTTATTTTTTATTTAAAATTTAAACTTTGTTGCGTTGGTTACTTAAAAACATATTTCTTATCGCAGAACTCTAACATTGACATTGAGGAACTAACAAACTTGAACAAACGGCAAGATTATGATGAAGGTGATAAGCAGGATACTGCAACTAAACCGTTGTTGCTAGACAACAAACAAGAGAACGCCACGATGTTACCCGACGTTACTAACCCTTCAGCTTTAGAAGTACTACCTTCACACAGCAGACCTCCTCTGACAAGACAGGATTCGGAACCTTACTACGGGAGACCTCCATCCCAGTTAGCAGCTCGGCAGCAGAGCCTATTTACGAAATACCTCGTTACCTTGCTAACGTGTTGCCTACGTATTGTCGGGCAGTGCTATGTCTGTGATGTATCCCCAGGATGGGATGGATTTGAGACGGGCTATGATGAGGCAGCAGTGCCGTGTGGGTGGTGGACAAGAAATGGGTAGGGGCTATGTTAACGGTGGGGTTGGGAATTATGTAACGTTGCCTAGGAGACCAGGTTGTGTTAGTAGTAGTAGACATGCTAGCCCTACTGGTTCTGTTTACTCTAATTATTCTACGTTGTCGTGGAGACCAAATGTTGTTGGTGGTAGTGGAAGCAGGGGTGAGTACGGGGTTTTAGTGATGGGTTAGGGGCTAGGAAGAATGCCAGGGGTGGGTCTAGTTTTAGTTTGAATTTTAGTGCGAGTGAGTCACGTGCTACTACGGCAACGGTTGGTAGTGGGTTGGAGAATATTAGTAGAGGGGTACGGGTTAGTGTGACGTTGCCTAGCAGGAATATGGTTAGGACTTCTGGGAGTGTTCAGGTAGGGATGGTGGTTTTAATTTTGAGCTTATTGCTGAGGTTGAAGGGAGTAGATTGGAGTTGGAGAGTGAGCCAAACAAAACAAAAATAAATAGAATTTTAAAATATTCTGTTAAGCAAAATAAGGAATTTGAGGAATCCGAAAACTCGCTATAATTTGTAACACTGATTTTTTTTGTGATTCAGTGTGTAATTGTGTGAGTTAGGAGTTGGATATTTTATATATTGTTTCTGCGGTTTAAAAAATTCCTTGTGTAGACTTATTTTTTAACCTTAAATATTAATTGAGACAATTATCAATTGAGACTCTTAGGGGGATGTTCCCCTCTATGAAAAATATCCAGACTTTCCCGTGGAAATTATACCGTCCCCAACCAATGCCACCTCTTCTGCTAGGCACTGGAGGAATGATATCGCAAGTTTTTTCATCGATCTTAGATTTTAAGGTTGAAACCTTTTTCGAAAAAAACCAAAACATAACTATAAAAAATCAACAAACCCCCTGCTTCTCCCCACCACACTAGTTTTAACCAAGAAAATGGAGGTATAAAGATAACTGGAGAGGACAATTTGAAAAATATATCTACAAAATTGAAGCCTGGCTAAAAATTCCCGGGGTAATTTATTTCCTTAGCAGCGTAATTTTGATATGCATTTAGTTGGTTAAATATCTTAATCAAAACAGAAAGATACATAGAAAATTAACGTTACCAAGACACAAATTACCCCCAGACTAAAAATCTTCAGCTTAAATTTTTTTGGCAAAAATACACAGAAATTTTGAAATTTCTGCAGAATTGTCGTCTCTAGTTATCTTTATTCCTCTATTACCAAGAAGTATTCATGGCGGTTATTTATCGAATATTTCCTGGCTTTAACAACAGCATGCTCCCCACCAACCCCATTACCCCCACCTCTAAATACCAAAAGCAACGAAACAAACCAAAAATATTTATAATCAAATAATTGTCTACTCCACTGACTATCAGTAAACTCTTTTAAATTTATTATTGCTCAGTAATTAAATTGGCACGATTACATTAAATGTCATCGACGGGTATATACTTCGTCAATCAACTATTCATAGAAAAACAATCCAATTGTATGGGATGTATCAAAATGGGCTTTAAATGTTGAGCTCATTCTATTTTAAAATGACTATCAACTTTTTAAAACTTATGATAGTTAAGAAGCAGCTTAAAGGCAGTTTTGAATGATACCAAACTCAATATTATTTTCGTATCACACATTGTGAAAAATCTGTCCCAACAACCCAACAGGATATTTTTTATATCACATAACAACAAACATAAGAATTGAAGAATTTGGGAAAATGACACATTAGTTGAGCCATAACCTTTGGGGACGATTTTGTTCTTTTCCAAAACGAAATCTAACGATAGGGATGGGGGGAATAGTGGGGTTGATTATTATCGGGGTTGTGTTTTTGTTCAGTTGTTGGGTTGTTGGGTTGGTTACTGGTCGTGGGGTTTGTGTTTGGGTGGTGGGGTTGGGGTTCATGAAGAGAAAATTTCGTAAGCCTTAGCTTTTGTTTTAAAATTAACGATTAAGTATTCAAGTTTTCATTTTAAATAGAATGAGCTCAACATTTAAAGCCCATTTTGATACATCCCATATTTATTTTTAAACATTTAAGAGTAAAAAATAGAAAAGAACGCAAAACATATTTAAACAAATAACGTTTCTCAAGAGAAACTACTCCCAATCATACCCCAAACTCAAAATCAAAGAAACTTCCCCTCCCCCACCACTACTCTCATGCTAATTGACCTAAAATATTCAAAAAATGATCTAAAGAATGAAATCAAAATTACCTTCAAATGACGTTAAAATGATGCAAGATTGATTTTGAAATTAGGTTTATATGACTTAAAATAAGTTTAAAAGGATGCTTAAATAATCTAAAATATCCAAGAACGATATCACTCAAACAATCTTTGTATTTTAGTTTCAACAATCGATTTCTACATAAAATTAAAATGTGAACTATTCAAAAACAGTAATTTCCAATATAATTTTTATTTTATTTATTTATTGCAAGAAAGCTATTCTGAAAGCAGCAGCAGATGCTGACGAGCAATGACTATCTAAAAAGTAACTTCAAAAACAGCGTAATTGTATGAACTAGAAAAAGTGGTATTTTGTTCTGCTATTGTTCCCTTGGCAACGGGGCTCATTTAGTTAGAATGATTTGGATTGTTGCTGTGGTGATGGTGGTAGTGGGTGGTGAATATATGTGTTTAGCTGAGCTGCTGAGAATATATTTTTTGACTTGTACTGCTGGTTGATGGGGAGGAATTGGGTTCCGTCATTGGGTTGATCGTTGCTATGGGTGATTTGCCAAATTATGAGGAGTTGGTTGATTAGGTAGTTTATTATGTTTAAGTATGAGAATTTTGTGCATTGGCTTGAAGTGGCATTGTGGTTACTATGGGGATAAACTAGTTTGTTTGTTTTTTGATGGGTTGAGAAGATTGTTATTAAAATTAATCTTCTATATATCACGTTTCCATGGGAATAGAATTAAGTTAAAAAAACCCTTTAAAACCCTAACCCTATTTAGCGTGTTTTTAAAATTTGTTTCATAGTTGCTTAACACCCTGCACTGATAGCGTTGAACTTTTAGCAAAATAATCAATAGCAAAAACGTAAAAGTCACCATTGATTGGGAGTAATAGTCGTGGGGGTTGTTGAGTGATGAGGAATGGGTTGAGTGGGTTTGTGTTGCTTAATAGGGGTGGGGGGAATAGTGGGGTTGATTATTATTGGGGTTGTTTTTTGTTCAGTTGTTTGGTTGATTACTGGTTACGGGTTTGTGTTTGGGTGGTGGGGTTGGGGTTCATGAAGAGAAAATTTCGTAAGCCTTTTAGCTTTTGTTTTAAAATTAACGATAGAAAAAATCATAACTAAATTCCTCCATCCCCACCCCTACCATCGATAATTTTCGCCACCTTCTTTCTGAATAAAATTAGCAGCACTAGAGCCGCTGACGTAATGTTGCAAAGGATTAAATAAAGTTCGTTATTAACGAGCAGTAACTATTGGCAACCATTGTTACGTGGACAGTTATACACGCGTCAGCGGTGCGAGGGCCAATCGTACAAACAAACGTTGTTCAAACTGTTAAGTTCATGCGCCTGAGACATGCTAATGATAATAATATTTCAGTTTAGTTAACCAGTTAGTTCAGTTTGATTTAGCTGACTTTTAAGATATTTTAAAATTTTAGTTCATGATTGGTTCAACTTTGGTTCACTTTTGTTTCAAACCAAAAAAACAAAGCTAAACTTTTTCATTTCAATAAAAGTGGGTTGCTTAATCAAAATCAGGGTACTAGTAGTTGAAAGAATCTTGAAATACTTTATCAAATATATTTAAAATAATCTTCAAATAGGCTTTAAATAATCTTGAAATAAGGTTTAAAAAAATTTAAAATAATGTTCAAATGTGCTTCAAATGTGCCTAAAATTTTAAATATTGTTGAAATGATAGAATATTGAGTCAAAATTAAACGCAATTGCATAAACTTCACCATTGCAACTGGTATTAAAACTAATATACTTGTTTCATAGTTGGGTTGAGTGGGTTAGTGTTGCTTAATAGGGGTGGGGGGAATGGTGGGGTTGATTTTTTACCTTAGGGTTGTGTTTTTGTTTAGTTGTTGGGTTGGTTACTGGTCGTGGGGCTTGTGTTTGGGTGGTGGGGTTCATGAAGAGAAAATTTCGTAAGCCTTTTAGCTTTTGCTTTAAAATTAACGATTAAGGGTGTATCATTAGCAATGAACGACGCTAATCACCGTTCTTTTTGTATACATTGAATTTAGCTCCAAAAACTACTTTTATAGTCGAATGTAGACGACTAAAATCACTGTTTGTTGGAGAACTACTGAAAAAAAAATTTTGAAATCGGTTGGATTTTGAAGGAGGATATAGGTTTTTTTCCGACCTGAACAAAGAAATCGCTTTTAAATCAATGTTAAAACTGGTTATGTATGAAAGTGATCTACTCCTACAGGATTTAACTAATATAGTAAGAAAATATCTCAAATTAATCGCCATTTAACGTATATTCTAGTGGTGCTACACGATGACTCCAAAAGTGCCTTATTTTTAGTAAAAATTAATTATTCTGGAGCCTTCCAATTTTTTGAGATTTCTGCGTGGGTAGTTAGATTTTACCAAGGCTGCTATAGTACCTCAAATCGAAAATCATATATTTTATATGTTTCTGGATATTCTATCTAATCTTCTCCTCCAGAAAACCATTGCAACTGGTATTAAAACTAATAATAATATGCTTGTTTCATAGCAACAAATTCATGGTTAAAGCAAGTGAACAAAAAATCACGTTAAAACTTCATTAACTTTTAAAATTACTTTAATATTTCATCCATCTCTTTAAATAGACAGACAACACTAGACTGGTCGTATGTCTTTGAATGAAAAATATAATAAACAAAAAAAGTTTTTTAAAACTTGAGCAAAAATTGGTCAGCCCTCTCCACACAACCCCTTACAAAACTATCTAATCTTCTCTCCCAGCAAACTTTAAAATCAAGCCAAACCTGACCATAAACCCCACCCACCCCAATCTTAATCCCTTCAACTTTCTACAAGAGAGTTCTGCCGCTACCTAACCAACATCTCCGTTAGCTTAGCAACAAGCTTAATTGTAATAATCGTAGGATTGGGAACGCTAAAATTAGTTAGCAAGTCTAGTTGGCATTGTTATAGTGACGAGTGGGTTTCTAGCCACCAGGCCAATCCCGTTAAAAGAGCATATCAAAATGCTGCTGGATTTGCAATTTATTGTCGAGGATTTTGATTGTGATTTTAATCAATCCAGACTGATAAGGAAAATGAGTTATTCTTTTTTCCGGAGCAAGCGACGAAATGTTTTAAAAAACTCTTAACTGTGCGTTAATGCTAAATTAAATGTATACAAAAAGAACGGCCGGTGGTTGTTTCATGTTGTTGTTGTGAGATGGGTTTATTGTGGAGGTAGCATTAGTGGAGTTGTTGGGGGAATTTTTAATCTGGTGGGGGTTGTGTTTTTGTTCAGTTGGGTTGGTAACGGGTCGTGGGGTTTTTGTTTGGAGGTGGGGTTGGGGATTATGGAAAGTCGTTTAAAAGAGAAAATTGTGTTGAATAATAATTAGCTTGTGCTTTAAAATTATCAAGTGAATTTATTTTTTCAAGTTTTCAATTTTTTGGTGCTTGTAGGACTGCCTGAGATACTTTTGGCGTCTATCAGCGCATGATCATTTTTGCCCCTAAAATTACAAAAAATAATGATACTATTACCCTAACACGATAGACAGTATAGCGATTAATTACAATAAATTATCTATACTGTTAAAGAACAATTCCAATTAGATTTAGGGGTGTCTGGGATTTTAACTGGGACCGTCAATGTTAGGATTTGCTTATTCCCATGACTTCTTTGCAAAATTATCCGTCCCAGTTAAAATCCCAGAGACCCCCAAGTTAAATAACCTAATTGTAATGATAACAGAGACTAGCTTGGTTGTTTAGCAACCATGAATAGTACACTCATTCATTCGCTCTTTTATTTTACCCACAAAATAATACAACCCTCAAACCATTTTTGAAATCCAAAACAGTTTGTCTAATAATACTGGTAGGGTTGTTCAGAGGGACTTTTGAGTTGTTTAATGGGGATGGGTTTATTGTGGAGGTAGTATTAGTGGAGTTGTTGGGGCAATTTTTTATCTGGTGGGGTCGTGGGGTTTTTGTTTGGGGGTGGGATTGGGGATCATGGAAACTCGTATAAAGGAGAAAATTGTGTTGAATAATAATTAGCTTGTGCTATAAAATTAAGAAGTGAATTTATTTTTTCAAGTTTTAAATTTTTGGTGCTTGTAGGCCTGTCTGTGAGATCTTTTTTGGGTTTTGGCTAATGGGAAAGGGGTTGGTAGAGTCGTTGAAGGGTGTTGAGTGTTAGTGGGGTTTGGGTTTGTTTGTGATGGTAGTTGTGTGGGTTTGTCGAGAAAAACTTGTAAGTGTTGAGTGGGGGTATTATTAGGGTTGACATGAGTTTGGGCAGTTAATTATCCCAAAAAAATAAAACAAACAACAAATAAAAAAGAAAATATAAAAAATCATCGATAAATTCCCCCACCCCCCGCCCTCACCATCGTTAAATTTCGCCACCTTCTTCCTGAACACACCATAGCCGCTGACGTACGTAAGGTTGCTAAGGACTAAATAATTATTTAAAGTTGGTTATTAACGAGCGGCAAAATTAGTTAGCAAGTCTAGTTGGTACTATTTTAGTGAGTGGATCGGGTGGGTTGGTTGAGGATAGCTAAAATTATTAGAGTTAAGAGTTTAAAAACAACTAGTTGGGTGGTGATGGATTTTTGGAGGAAGTAGATCTGTATGGGTTGTTGATGATGGGGTCGAAGACATTGAGTTGACGAACACTGTGATTGGGGTTGTGACCGTTGTGTTTGTGGGTTGTTGATGGGTTGAGTTTGATGAGGGTGTTGGCGAGTGGAGAGAGGTCTTCTTGCGTTTATGTAGGCGTCGTCAACGGAAACAGAAACGGGTTGTTAAAATTTTAGTGAGTTTAAAATTAATTTAAAATGGGTCTCAAGTAACCCTCGCAACGTGAACACGGGTACAATTTTACACATAACAACGGTTGACAAGGGTTGCCGTTCGTTGTAAATGAATTTTAAATAATTATTTAGACCTTAGCAACCTTATGTCAGCGGGTTTAATGTTAGTATCCACAATCGTGAAAACATTTGAGAATTGTGGATCGGGGGAGTTGGGTTGGTTTTGGGGTGATTATATTTGGGTTTGTTAATAAAATTTAAATGACTTTTAGATACACTAAAGTTTAGTTTAAAATGTTTTAAATAAATAAGGGTTATTTAGGTCGTCAATACGCTAAAAATGAGTTAAAATGAGTCAAATTGGGTTAAAATATTATCAAAATAATATAAAATCTTACCTATTTCTAGTTGATTGGGTTGTTGCTTGTTCAGGTCATTAGTGCTACGCTTTTCTTCGGATATTTGCGTCCTCTTACTCCTTCCTCATCCTCTCCAGGCCTCTTCTTAATAAACGAGTAGATGGGTACAGTGAACTCGAGTGCGTTAAAGCTAGTAACTGAATAAACTTGGATAACTGGATGTTCTATCGACACGATGCATTTTGATTTAATTTGTAGTCGTTGTTTTTGTTGCTGTTGAGTTTTATACACATTGCTTGACTTTTTACTGATAGATTCTGTAGTTCCCTTGGCAACTTGCCTCATTTAACTAGAATGATTTTGATTGTGAAGAGGTGCTTTAAGTGTTTAGCTGTTGAGAATAAATTATTTTGATTTGTACTGCTGCTGGTTGATGATGAGGGATGATTGAGTTTAGTCGTTGTAGTTAGGTTCTTCGTTGCTGACTCGGTAGTACCTTCCCCTTGCGGAGTCGTTGATTCGTTGTTTATCCTGTTTAGGTACGCTTATATTAGCCATTGTTTGAAGTATGAGGATTTTGAGCATTGGATTGGAGGGAACATGATGGTTTCTATGGGGATGTTTGATTTTGTATTTTTTGGTGGGTTGAGGAATTTGTTATTAAAATTTATATTATGATTTATATCACGTTTCCATGGTTACAGGATTAAATACGCGAAAAAGGAGTTAAAAATTAATTTAAAATACACAAGAAATGAGGTTAATAAAATAAAATAAAATCTTACACATTTCACACCCACGCAACTCTCCCCCACCCCACGAACATCCAATTTCCCTAGGAACTCTTCTAAACTAACGAGTACTCAACAACTTTCCAATCAACCCGCCCTTCATCAATCCGCCTAACCTCATCCTCAGGCATCTACTTCCAAATTAATGATTTTGGTCTTGCTGAAATTAAGGGCAATTAAACGCATTTTAAAAGTTTTTGATTTGGCATGGCGACGCCCCATCGTTTAACTCCACCATTGCACTCGCAAACTTCGTTGAGTAGTCTACTGTTTTTCAAACCCCAACTTGGTTAGGCTTTGCAGTATGCATTTTAATGATCGTGAAATTATGTTAAAATAATCTTTAAAGCTTAAATTGATGCAGAATTGATAAAATATTAAAATACACGTTAAAAAAGGAATTTCCAGCCAGTTTTTTTGTTTTAATTGACATAGTAACGTCTTGATTTGAGGCTATAATCTTGAACTGCGGTTTAAATATTCTTTAAATCAACTTAAAATAATCATAAAATGATTTTAAAATATTATTCAAATGTTCGACAAAATAATCTTGAAATGAGGTTAAAATATTTTTCAAATGCGTTGAAAATGATCTTCAAATGATCCTCAAGTGTGCTTCAAATGTGCCTAATCTTAAATTTTTAATGTTGAAGTTAAGCGCAATTGAACGCAATTGGTATTACACGCATTTTGAAAGTTTTTTAATTGGCATGGCGACGCCCCATTGTTTAACTCCACCATTGCAACTGCTATTAAAGCAATAAAACCAAATCTGTAAAACTTCCTAAAAATCATGTCTCTCTCACACGAACCCCCCAACCTAACAATACTATCAACCCTAGACATTTTTCTTAAAGAAATCCGGCTTAATTAGCAACCGCAGACTCTACTCTAGTTTAATATTCATAATCGTAGAATTGTAGCAAGTTACTGCTATTAATTTAGTGAGTGGATCGGGTGGGTTGGTTGAGGATAGTTTCCTCTACACTTGGTTTCGTTGGGTAGCAGGTGGGTGGGGATGTTGTAGATTTTTGGGGGGAGTAGTACGGGTTGGGTTGTTGATAATGGGGTTAAAAACGTTGAGTTGAAGAAGACTGTAATTGGGGTATTATCCGTTGGGTAGAGTTTGATGAGGGTTGATGGGTTGGGAATATGGATGATTTCCTTGCGTTTATGCAGGTGTCGGTAACAAACAGAAAGGGTTGCTAAAATTTTAGTGAGTTTAAAATAACTCTCAAATAAGCTTAAAGAAAGAATGCTTCAAATGAGTTTAAAGTAATGTCAAAATAATCTTACCTCCTCCTCCCTTGTATTAATACAATAAAATACACGTAAATGGTTTAAAAAAGGAATTTTCAACCAATTTTGGTTTTCATTGACTTGGCAACGTTTTGATTTATAAACTCCACTAATGTAGCCATGGCAGCCGCTCCGGGAATGTGTATGAAAATACGTGGACGGGTAGAGTAAAGCAAGAAGTATCCATGGCAGTTATCAGATTATATTCATTTACAAGATGAGGAAGTTTTGCTGGTGATGGGGTTTCCGTTATGACCTCCAGCTATATAGTTTTGTTGGGAATGTAAAATTAATTTGGTCCCAACGATAACTGATATCTGATAACTCCCATAGATACTTCTTGGAGTAAAGGATTATTGGATCCCACCCTACCTGGTGTTGGAAATACTCATTAATTCTCATTGAGTTAGATCAGTGAAATCCTGCGAATTCATTCAGGTCATTCAAACCTTTTTAAAAGTCAGTAGTATTTTCGGAATCCCCATACAAAATTACCTCAAAATCAGTC